>JAQQZZ010021694.1:0-11117 GCA_030265115.1 Mopalia vespertina | reverse complement strand
TATGTTGGAATACATCGCCGTCATATAAGTGAAATACCCTTAAGCACGGCGTAAAACACCAATCAATCAATCAATCATACAGTATTAGGCATAAGAGACCATTTAGAATTTTTCATCCTTACTGGTATCACAATCAGAGGCTTAGCCAGAAATAAAAAATATGGTATCCAAAATGGTCTTTTGCTTCACTTTTTAAGTAACTTTTCCCTATCTCCTTATAGCGTTAAAGTTTCTTAAAACAGGGTGGCCAAATGAGGCAATTGTTCACTTCAGGGTGTCCATTTGAACGAGTGGACACAACCCCCTGTGCCTAAGCCCTTAACAATTCTGTTCATATACAATATTTTCCAAATGACAGTCGACAGTCATGGAAAAAGTTAAATTTTTAAATGGTAAATTGTCTGTTGTTTCCGATAGCAAAGTCAAACTCATATTTTTAAATGACAATTCTCAAAAAGATATTATTTAGCCTGGAAGAGGTCTTTTTATAAAGAGCTCACAAACTGGTTGGCAGATGAAGGCATTTAAACAGCAAATACCTGTAGCCACACTAACTTTGACAACCAAACAAATGTGATGAGTAATCTCAGTTGCAAATGGAAAAATGTTTGTCCAATTATGATGAATATATACATGTGCAGCCCTTTTAATAACCAATTGGGGTCAAACTTAGATGAACCTTGGTCTCAAAACCACTTTACAAAACATTGTAAAACATATGAAATTGGCACATGTCATAATTTAAGCTAGAGACCTGTCCACCAGGCAGATATCTAAAAATAGTTCAAACGACCCGATAGAAATTCTCAATTTTAACATGGGAAAGATAGGAAAATGGACAATTTTGACAGGCTAAATTCCTCAAAATAGTGATTTATGACAGACAAAGTAACAAATGAGTGTGATTCAACAAAAAGCACTGATCAATTAACAAAAAACATTAACAAATAAATGTCATATGATAGCACAGTCTTAAATCTGTGTAGCAGGTTACATCCAAAAATTGCATGTACATGTAGTAATGAACAGTTCATAAAAAATTAATAGAAAACAGCTGATCTTGTATTTTTAAAGTTGTAACCCTCAGTCAAACTTCTGTCTTTTTTTCCTCAACTCATAGATAATCCCTATAAAAACTTTCTGTGTTGAACACACTACCAAATTGTTCTTGGGTTAATGCAGCACACTGCACACATATTACACTTTTACATGCAGGTGAAATGGGCATCAAGATATTCTATTTTCTGACAATAGTTCATGCTCCACCCAACTTAATGAGCAACAGCATTGTGAAGGGGCTTCAAGTTATGGAATGTTCTGACAATACTGTCACATTGTTGAATGGTTTATGCGCCACCCATAATTAAGTGTGATTTATGCTCCACCCATAATTAAGTGTGATTTATGCTCCATCCATAATTAAGAGCACCTGTTGGTTGAATCGGCATCAAAGTATCATAGGTTCTTAACACATCTCTCATGTACTGCTGGTTACCTTCCTTCAAGTGTTGAGGTGGGGGCAAAGGAGCGTTGAGATGATTGGAAGCACTTTGTGGAGCTATGACTTCATCACTTCCATGTGTGTGCCCTGTGGTTTCACTAGACATGGCTGTTCGATGGATTGACATCAATGGCATGAAATTTGGTTCGTCACAACTTTCTCCCTGATTTGGAACAAGCTGTGGTACATGTATCATCCCCTCGGGAGTACCCTGTAGGGTTGTTATCATAGCACTATTTGTCTGATTAAAGATTTCCCTGTCATTTGGTCCTGGGGCTACCCGTAACATTTCCACACTGTATTCCTGTGAAGATTTACCATGGACTCTCAGGAGGTGTCCTCGAATGTTGTCACAGCGAGCGCTCACTTTACCACAGATCGGACAAGAATATCTACTATCCCCACTGTGTACTGTCCTCCTGTGCTTACCTAAATCCCCTTTAGATGAAAATAGTTTAAGACAGTAGTCACAGGGGTGTTTCTTCTGCTCTGTATGACGTTTTTCATGAGCTGATTGACGAGCTTTTGTCTTAAACAGCTTAGAGCAGATTCTACAACTAAACGTATTTTCTGGGTTGTGAATCTGCACATGTGAGTACAGAGTAGGATAAGTTTTGAAGGTTTTTCCGCAAACTTTACACCTGAACTGCTTTATGTCGGAATGAACAGCAGCATGCATCTTTAAATTGCTCTTAAACATGAACCTTAAGCCACAGACATCACACATGAATCTAGACACAGCTTGGGTGTGTCTGCGCTTGTGAATCTTCAAAAGGATTTCGGTTTTGTAAAACTTTTCACATTCATCACACTTAAATTCCCTACTGTTAACATGGGTACCCACGTGAGTCTTCAATGAGCTGAGACTAATGAACCCTTTCTGACAAACATCACAGGTATGTGGCCGCTCACTCGTGTGGATCTTTTCATGCTCCCTCAGACTCTGAAGGTAGCCAAACCTTTTACCACAGGTTGAGCAGCAGTGATTCCGTGTCTCTGCATGTACCACAGTCACATGCTCTTTTAAATGAGTGGAGGTCAAGTAAGTCTTATTACAATGTGGACATTTGTAGGGTCGTGCACCAGAATGCTTCAGTACGTGAAGCTTCAAACTGTGATGAAATTTGAAGGATGTATCACACTGCTTGCACTTAAAACGTTTGTTATTTTCGTGTTCTCCACGCTTATGTTGGTTTAAAGAGTACTGACTGGAGAAATCTCTTTCACAAATATCGCACGGAAATCGGACACCTTTATGAATAGAATTGTGATGTCTCCGGAGAGCTAAACTACAGCTGAGAGTTTTGCCACAATCTGGACAGTCCAAACCACCATTTCCATGAGATGATTTCTGATGAGCCAACAACTTATTCAAAGCTGTACATACAAAGCTACATTGATTACAAGTGTATTCCTTTCTGGTCTGTTTCTTTGTCAATTTCTTTTTGAGACGAGTTTGTCTTGGATTACATTTAGAAACTTTATTCCCAGTAGTTTTCTTTGGTAATTGTTTTTCGATTACAATATTTTGTTTTATTTCTTGTTCAGCTTTCTTTGATTGTGCGAAATGTCTTGGAGATTCAGGTTGATAGTCTGAATCTTTATTATCTTCACTCTCAGGCAAAGGTATCTCTCCTTCACTCAGTGTAGCATCACTATCATCGCCAGATGGAACGGTCTCCCCTTCACATACAGTCAGGTCAGAACCAGACTTCTCATCATCTGCAAAAAACAACGGGATTGATTGGTGTTTTATGCCGTGCTCAAGGGTATTTCACTTATATGCTGCGGTGTATTCCAACAATAATTGACACTAGCACAACCAAGATGTGAAGCGTTTCCATAATGTTGGATTGTTTGTTTGTTTGATTGGGGTTTAACGTCGTACTTAAGGGTATTTTACTTATATGACAACGTGCCAGCCCAATGGGTGACGGAAACCACTGGAGAGAACAAAGACAAGATGGGACAATAACAGGACGCAATACAGACACCACAAACAGACCGGCTTCCTGTTCCCCCTTAGCTCTGAAAGCACCAGTGCAACATGAAGCTCCCTCCAACCACCGGCTCCATAATGTTGGAAAGTTAATTTTCCTCCGGTGCTAAGTAAAGATCAAAGGGATAAGTACTTGTATTTAGTCATGCTTAACGGTATTCAATATCGGACAGTGGTGCATTCCAACAATAATTGACACAAGCACAACCATAAAATGTGAAGTGTTGATACTGTTGGAAAGTTGATCTCTCTCCATAGTGCTAAGTAAATACAGCAATGCTAATCTGAAGTAATACGTATTAAGGGTATAGCAAGTGCATGTTCTCATCAGCTGTTGCTCCATTACACACCAAAAAAAAAACAATTAATGGCACCTACGGCAACTAACTTAACCTTTTGATCTAACTACTTTACCATCAACTCAAACATACTTACCAGAGTCATTTTGAATGGATAGCTTTCTTGTCTGCTTGAATTTCCTTCGTTGAGCACCTGTTATCTTGGATGACAGCTGAGGGCAGGTTTTCGTCAATGTTTCTGAATTTTCTAAAACTTGAAGGCTCAAAGCATTTTTGATTTTGTTCACAAGGTGGCAGGAAATTGGTACTGGACTTTTTACAGCATCTGAAAAATTTGAGAAGTAGTTTTTAAAATAAGTTTCTTACATGTACCTTTGTAAATAACACTAGCACAGAAAGAGTAATGTAACAAACAATAATATGGTTTTTGTTTAAGACAAATGACTACCAGAGCTTTAACAAATAAAGTCGTTTGGAATTTTCCAATAATAAAGTTACACCTAAAGCAAATAACTGAGCCACAGAACACTTTTACCAAACTAGTCAAGAAAAACTATAATTGAACTTAATAATTTGATTCAACCACTGAGGAAAGGGAAAGGACTGGATGCTCTGGATAGCACAGGAATTTCATCAAAAAGTAGTTTACTCACTTTTATATATAAAACTAAATACATGTAGATATATTTCTAAAAGATATATGTTATTCATAATTCATAACTTTTATTTCCAAATGCGAAATTCTACTCCACATACCACATGAAGTTACAAAATGTCACAATTCGACAGTCATGATTTAAAAATTATTTCATGAAATAAGCACAAACACTGAGGTACATGTACATATGAAGGCTTTTGTAGGTTTTTGGCAGGTACATTTAAAACAGTAGATGAATTGATGCAAAATATTGTAGCCAAAAAGTTCAATAAAAACAGAAATATAATCAAATAATTAGACAGACAACTACGTTACCGTTTTTGGATACTGCTGTGAGTTTAAACTCAGATTCATTATTTTGCACTTGTTCCATATTGGCAGAGGCCTTCAAAAGTTTATCATCTTTTCTGACTGTTTCATAAATGTCAATGTTATAAACAGGCGCTCCATCAACTTGGAAGAAAAGACAGCCGGATATCTGTACAATTGTGTGGAAATCCAGCAGCTTAAGACATACATCCTGTAGACAGCTAAATAGTGCTTTGACAAATACCGGGTCTGCTGGACATTTTGAAGCATTATTATAGACCGCGGGTTCAGACAAATTGCAATCTGGGGGCTCATTTCTGAAAAAGATAAAGCTGGAGATTTACAAAAAAATAAAGATTTAAAAAAAAAATGTAGTTGTTTTTACATATAAATGAAGGCCCTGGTTATAGTTAAGAGACCCAGTCATTAATCATCAAATTAAATGTAGCTGTTTTTTTAAAGCGAAACTCCTCTCTGTAATAAAATGCAAAACGGGCATCATTTCTTATGTTCAATTATGCTGCAGCTCTCTAATTTTCTAATCGAGCTGTATCCATTTTATAATTGAATATTAAACATTGGGTATGCATATTGACCAATCAAATATCTTGACACACTAGGGGGCCTACATCACAAGACCTATAGAGTTGACTGTTTAAACCTATATAGGTCATTGGTTCACACATGTTATTAATCTGTAACACAGAAGAGTGTTAGTTGCGGGATGTCATGAATAGGGTTGGCCATGCCCAAAATGTCCGCTACCAGTGATCATAGGTAGGTATACACTCGTAACCCTCAAGTGATTTTATAAGATGAAGAAACGATAAGTCGATATCATATTTAAGTATGTTTAATAGTAACATTTCAAGGGATATAGGGGTTATTGCAGCCAGGAGCATCGCTTTAAACAAGATCAATTATTCAAGCAAAACTATGGACAAGTCAGAGAGAATTGGGGCGAATTCAATATTCTAACGAAGTCAGGAAAACCAGAGGTTGTGTAAATATGCGTAACCTAAACTGTTTGTCTAATCGAGAAAAGACCGTACAAGCAAATGTAGTCAACATATGTTCTTTTCTCAGCCTTCCGTGAACGACCGGGGTTTTCAATACCAGGAGAATAATGGTCAATTTCATACATACACCACGTTGCGAAAACCTTTGATGACTGACAATATTCTTCAAGAATGGCTTGTTTTGTATCATATACCCATCATTGTTCAAGAATGGCTTGTTTTGTATCATATACCCAACGATGTGTTGTTCTATCATAAACATACTGATGTGTAGAGATGGTAACAAGTTCTGTTTAACACAATCAATTATTAAAAGTTATGGACGCCAAAACGCCCTGTGTTGACTTCAGTGTTTTGTTAATCAGAAACACTGGAGTATGTGTGAATAAATAATAATAATTATCACATATTCTCTTAAAAATCTTGCGCCAACAAACTGGTCTTTTAATCATTCAATGAAATGTGTTTCTCATAATCTTGACTCTAGAATCTTGAAGTCTTCTTTATTAAAATGATATCTGTGACTATAATCATCCATTTGAGAAGCCGAATAATCGTGGAATAAGAGTAACATGTTGTTTCTCTCCTGATTTACGGTCATTAACCATAACTGATGCATAAGTAAGTTAAGATAAATTCAACCAAACATCCTCCTCTCGGTTACTGTACTTTGTTATTGTCAATTTCTGTTTTCTATTCTAATAAAACAGTTCTAACGTTCTTTATAGTATATGACATCTAGTAGCATAATAGCACTATATGATGTATGTAGAACGGTTTGTTGGAAATGTCACTTGGTATAATTAAGTTACTTTTATGTTATTATATTAACATGTGTTTGTCTGATTTAACATAATTACAGTATTAAAACATGGCCGGTAAATGTCAGAAAAACTGCGATAAAACAGAGCATGTATTTTGGTCTTCAATCAACTGTTAACAACACTGTCAGATCGCAGATAGCGATTGCCCCAGAGTCCGTAGCTAACCTTTCTAGTCTGGCCTCAGATATCAAGGGACTATAGAGCTCGGCCTTACGCATTCCTATCACGATCTCATTCATCATTCAATTGTGTCGCTACACAGAGTCAAATAACAAATGGTCGATGCCGATAAATAGTTAATATTGTATTGTGATCACAGCAGTTAGTCAGTTTGTGTGAAGTCACTTCTTATCAGTTTTAGCGAATGGCATCAGCCCAAGGCGTCACACCCTGTCGGCAACACTCGACAAACAGCGCCGGCAGATACAGACCGCAGTCGAAGCAGTCGTAGTCGGTATCAAGCCACGCAAGGAAACTGGTCGCGTAATGTTGACAGCGGTGTTTAGATTGACTACATGTATTAACGGGTAACCACGCAGTGTTGTTGAGCGACTAATGGGTGGTGGGACATGGAGGTGAGACGGGGAAATTCATCAATTCAGACATGTGTTAAATGTACGTACTTATCAACAGAGACAAAGCGTGGAAACAATTGATAGAAACCGGTGCATATCAAACGTTTAACACAAATGGAGTTGTACAGAGGAAGTCTTTGGGAATTTTGTCTCCTTTTCGGTAAGATATTTTATAGTATTATATCCGCCAGTATTAGGATGATGTTACCATCAGTATCAAAGTCAAATAACATCAGTATCGAACAAAGTGTCAAACAAATTACTGCCGGACGCCTCGTCGTAAGTTTGAACCACGAGTAACAGCATGAAATACGTTGACGGCTTATATTTATGGTGAAAAAATAGTTTTGATAAAGTAGCAGAAATACTGCTTAAACATAAACTGCTATTAAACTTCCAGATATTATTCTTGACAAAACCTTATGACACTCTCTGTTGTTCACCTTTCACGGACCTAGCAGGATACAGAGCAACCATGGTCCCACATACGTTACAAACCCGGGCTGTTGGCAAATCAGGCTTTCTCCTAAAGGGAACTTTTAAGAATATGTCGAACGATTCCTTCATGAGAAACGGCTAATGTGCAATGATGGCATGGTAAACGCAAGGGCATCGTCGCTAACCAAGAGTCTTATTCCGAGCTACTCTGCATTACAACTGTAGTTCGGAATAAAACGCTTGGCTAGAGAAGATGACGTAAGGGGGAGATTAGAATAATTGTTTTTTTAAATTCACGTTTGATATCATACATACCATATATCTGCTTCGATGTCTTACCTACTATTTTGCAATGTCTCAATTTTTTTACCAGCCAGAATTGCTGAATTTGTATTCATCCAGTTTCCATTCAAAGTTTTATATAAAATGTATTACTTTCCTTTGACCATACTATTAGTTTGTACATATCTGCGTTCTAAATATTGTCACTTTACATTTCCCGAATATCTAATGTTAAACATCATTAATACACACGCCAACTATTGTCATTATTTGCCATATTTAGTTCGGTTATCTTTGACCTATTAACCTTCAGTATTCTATAGCGTGTAAAATTACACCCAGATTAACGGGAGATAATGTAATCGGATATCACAAGATAGCGGCTCTGGTGCAGAAAAACACAGAGACTCGATATATACGCTTTGAACAATGAGTTGTCGACATGGCCAGATATTTGATGCCTGACTATGATGGCCGTGAGTTCGATTACTGGCTAGTTAGGTGCACGATTGACTTTTCACGCACTTTATCGTGGTACTTGTCATGTATACGGCAGTTAGCCAACGTGTTATCTTTAACGTCACGTGGTGTTTTACCTAGAATAAATGATAATAAAGCCAATAGTGCACCTTCATTTTACTTGACGGGTCTCTGTCTGCAAAATATTCCGAACTATATATAGAATATGTTTAATCTAAGAAAGGGTAACCCAAAATAACGAAAGTAGCAGTTGATGTTCTGAACCAAAAAACAATTCAAATGCTTTCTCTTTGTAACGTAGGGCTATATCATATTGGAATCATATCCCCCGTATTTGTGTAACATTTGAGGTCGGCATACAATAGGCGCGTATAATTTTGTTATCTCGTTTTTTTTTTTTCACTTACGTTTATAAAAGAGTGCTATAGTTGACAGGGATGTTAAAGGTTCTATGGTTCTCTATTTGTATAGTTTATTCATCATTGTAACCCGCTTTCGATATGTCTGGTTGCTAAACAATTGTTAAAGATTTTCCTGTGTGGGCAGAACAGGGGTAATAAATATTTGAATCCAGCTGCTATATAACATATTAATACGATGTAGTTTTAACTGATAAAGACTATGTTGCATGGCTCGCGATTAATGATACAAAAACTCATCTACTGCATGCAGAATAAGAAGACCAAATACTTTATGTAACTTTTTCACAAACTATGCTACCAGTATAAAGGTGCAATATGGGCTTTTATCATTTATTCTAGGTAAAACATCACGTGAAGTTAAAAATAAGCCGTTGACCGACTGCCTGTACATGACAAGCAACGCGAGAAAGTACGTGAAAACACAGCTATTCTTCATTGTCTCTGATTATATATTCTTCTAATTCGAAATATTCAACTTCGTTTTTCTTTTCTTTTTTGTCCTACCCTATGTATCCTTTAACTCTTTTAAAGGTGTTCTAAATGTATATGCCCTGTTTTCTCTTTCACTTTCTTCAAAAGTCGACGACTGTCTGTATTTTGAAAACACTGGTAAAAAATAAAAAATATCAAAAGTTCGCTGAGAGTTTGTGGTAACGTTTTTGTAGATAAAACTTGATATAAACTCGTACGTGTGTTGCGGTTATAACTGCTGTTAAATATATGTGACTTACTAATTTCTGACGACCTTTCAAACTACATGAAAAATGACTGTGTGCCGATTGGTAGCATGGTCTCAGTCACAAGTCACACGGGACTAAACAACCGTGCGTAACCTGTAACCCCGCTTGATCCACTGTTTGCAAATATGTCTGGAATAATTGGCTACCGTCAAGAAACCATACCCGATATTGTGAAACTCAATTGAAATTCGTAAAATGAAAAAAAAAATGGACTATTCGGCGATTAACGGGACACAAGACTTAAGTTAAGCGACTTAACATTGGAGGAGACAGGTAACAAATGGACTCATTTTGGAGGCAGACAGTAGAGCACAGTGCTTATTTCCCTGAGGACGAATGCTGCTTTACATCGTGTTTGAAGACATTAGCGAATGTCATAGTTAGATAATTGACATTTCACCATTTTGTGTATGTTAAACGCATGTGAAACACGGACCGTCTAGAGGTTTAATTGTTTACGCACAAGAGAGATAACGCTTTATGTATATTTAAGTCGTTGATCGATCATTCCGTATCATTTATCGGATCAAATCAGTAGCGTTTTTTTCGATGTTAAACGAAAACCGAAAATGCTTCAACTTGACCACACCTCATAACTGCTACTTGATATAGTTCAAATCTATTTTTGATATAAGATATAAAATTCGTGTTATATATAGATAATCAGTTCTTATGAATAGACAATCTTAAATTTACACTTGCTGTTGGCAATGTTATGTTCATTAGCTTTGTTGTTTTATGTATACGGTTTACGAGCACAGAAATGCGTAGCCATGACTCTATTGAAGCCTTAAAGCGTTTTTTTTAACAAAAAAAAAAAGCAAACATGGAAGCCAAAGCTAGCGACGCAAGCAAAGGTGAAGTTGCAAGTGCTTTGTATTGTACGCCGCGATCATGATTCGAATCGGATATGTATACCGGCTGTGTTTGCTACATGAAAGAAAATGTCACTTTACACCTGTTCAGATATATAAACTAAATAGTTTATACTATCTACAGGACTGCACTGAAACTATTATGAAGCATCAAGTGAGTTTGACGACGTTACGTATCAACAGTCGTTTAACATTCTGTTCACATCGGTGTCGACCGTTTACGATAAATAATTCTAACATTAAGATGAAGCAAACTAAAGCATTGTGACACTAGGGGGTTGTTTTAAACTTGGCGTCGGAGGGAGATTCTTGGATGGCTGTATAAAAGTTGAAGATCTATGATAATAAGTGACATAATTGTTATTAGACAAATCACCAATTCTAGAACTGGTATGAACAAGCATATTTACGGGAGAGGTATTGTGTTAGGTTCTCAAGCGTTAATGATCATTCGTCGTACACACTCCTTCGTTAGTGGTCTATAATGGTATTAACAGACCTGAATACCCGGTGTATTTTGGTGTATTTTGTACACAAAATGTATGTTGAATACACCAATAAACCATTAAAATATACACAAGAATTACATGTAATAGTCTATGCAGTGTTGTCCTGTAGTACAAAATGGTCAGAAAATACTCCTAAAAACATACACATCTTACACATAAATTGCTTTAGGCAGATCTGCCTTTATTC
>JAQQZZ010021683.1:0-11117 GCA_030265115.1 Mopalia vespertina | reverse complement strand
TCCTGAACCGCCCAGGCTCTCGCAGTCGCCTCGAGAACCTTCGCTGCGGCGGCTCAGTTTTTTATAGCCGCGATCCCCTTCCAGTAGCCCTTTGGGCTGTAGTATGTCTTCCCACTTCGCTGCTTGCTGGCTGCCCATCGAGGGTTGCTATGTATTTAAGACGGTTGATGAGTCTCCAATAGGCTAATAACAACCTTATTGCGTATCACGCTAGTTTATAGGTAACAATCCCAGTTGCGGTCATAGTCATTATGACGAAAGCAATCTCGCGGTCTTTCTGGTCATCAGACTGTGTGTAGAAGTCGGAGAGCTGGGTTTCTGGAGCTAGAGGAGCGAGTTGATGGGGAAAGACTTGTGCATACTCACAAATCGCGGCATCGACATCCCAGAAAGTCCGTATGGCTTGGCCTCTTGCCTGCGCTGCTTGGAGCTGTTCTACAGGCAAATCGTGGCGTTTTCGCTCCTTATCAACGCCCGAGCTTCTCAACATTGAGAAGAGAAAGTTCGACCCCGAGAAAAACAGAGCGTTTACAAGGGCACTTCCCACAAGCATTGCTATCGAGGCCATCATGCACGATATTTCATAATATCAGCAGGTATGATTACCGTTTCAATTAGAGCGTCTTTGAACGCCATAGCCAAGGAAACGTCAGCAACCACTTATCCACGTCTCGAGGGGAGAAGTCGAATTTGGGATAAGCGCCTCCAAACACCATTTTGCCAATGCAAACGTAGCTCATGGCAAACAGGGTGACAAACACATACAGCGTGCTGACGAGCATCTTTCCATATGTAGAGATGATTATCTGCGAAGCAGTTCGTGGGGATGTGGATGGTTTAGTTTCCTCTTTCCTCTTTGAGCGTTACTTGCTTCCTTCGTGTCCCCCGTGGCTTAAGATAAAACAACACAGCCTCGGCTAAACTCACCCCTCCTATAATCGCAGGTATCCAGTCGGTGGCACTCCGTGCTCGTTTCTCTTCAGGCAGCTCCGATATTGGCGGATCTATCTGCGAATCAGTCGGGGATGGGGAGCACGTTGCTGACCACCCCTGTAGACATGTCTGCCCAAGAGTCTTCGTCGTAGCTGCGCCCAACCGTGCTTTGTAACGAGAATAAAGCTTGTAGACTTCTGCATCTTTAAGTGTGTCCACTTTGTCTGCTGTCAGGGGAGTCCCACGATACTCTCCAGTCTGCCCTCCCGCGGACGGTGTGGCGAGCCTCTCGCGGCGCATTGAGGCTTGCTCCTCTTCATCTGACGACTCTGCTTTCGGCATGCCATGCTCAGG
This sequence comes from Mopalia vespertina, assembly GCA_030265115.1. Lineage (NCBI taxonomy): Eukaryota > Metazoa > Mollusca > Polyplacophora > Chitonida > Mopaliidae > Mopalia > Mopalia vespertina. The sequence goes on along the minus strand of JAQQZZ010021683.1, from coordinate 9,830 downwards.
TTGTTTGTGTTCGCCAGATGTATTATCCATATCATTAAGCAACTGTTTACCGCATATATCCACCTGGACCCGGAGTCTAATATGACGGAAGTAATATATTGTATGACGTCGAGGATACGAAGCACGCAGTATGTGGTTAGCAAGACTACGCTAAGAAGAAGAAGTTCCATCACATACCATATAATCAGTTTGCTGATCAATTATTATAAGGATGCTAAGCACGCAACATGTGCTTAGCACGCAGAATGTGCTAAGCAAGCATGTTAAGCACCAAGGAATGTGCTTAGCAAGGATGCTAAGCAGAAGAAGCTCCATCACATACCGTATAAGCAGTTTCCTGATCAGTTTTCAACAGGAGCTTAGTATGTTTGGTCTAAGCCAGCAGCTGGCGCACTCTCCATCGCTCTTTCCGCGTAGGGATCACGTCGTTTTCCCGGAGGTACGTTACGAAGGAGTCTCGGTCCCTGCAATGGAGTAACCCAGAGCGTCTGCTCACGTTGATCTGTCAGGGTGACGACACCAGACGCTCTGCTCGGCGTGACGACCAGAGAAGGCCAACTCGGACAGCGTGTCTTTCGTTTGTGTCAGCAAATTCGTAGCCCAGCAGTCGTCGATGAGATATAACGTTGACTCGCCCTGAAACTCCTTGTAAAAGCCCCCAGGCCAATCGTGGAGGCGCTCTCCGGAGTCAAGAACGTAGACCTCAGGGTCCGACCGGATCCAGGGGCGCTGCTGATAAGTCTTGTTGTGTCGCACAGTGGTGCATAGTATCACGATATGCTGAAACACAACACAGTAAGCCCCTTCGAGCAAATCCAGGGCGAACGCGGTTTTTCCACAGCCAGTCTGTCCGCAGATGATTTGTGTGGGGCGTCCGACATTCTTAGGTCGAGCCACAGTTGCGAACTAGTACAGCGCTTCTTTGTATCGGCCATAGGAGATGTTGAGCTGAGCGTCCATGATGATGTAGATGTACACGTTCAAAGGTCCCGCCTTTTGCGCCGCTTTAGTGAGCTGCAGTGTTATGCCTTCGCTGGTGTTAACAACTCGTCTTCTACCGTGAAGCTGGTCATCAACCGAGGTTCTCAGGTCGAGCCACAGGGCGAACTTGGTGGTCAGAAACTCCCCAAGTGATACTTCCGCCAGCTCCAGGTCTTTGGTGATCATGTCTCCTTCAGGGTGGAGCTTATTACCCGCGGCAAAGGACTTCTTCGCATCATCGCACTGCTGGTAGGGGCGCATGCCCTGAGCATATAACTGATTGGGGACGCCGTCGATCTTCTGGATTTCGGGATTGTAGAAGGCCTCAGTATCCCGCTCTCCGGTCCTCGGAGAGCATTAGGATCCCTTCCATGCTGCGGGCGGGCACGTTTAATGTTCCACACGGAGTCCTTCTTTTCTTTGCTGATCTTGCGGTGGCGCAGGATGCGGTTGTAGAGCACTGCGAGGTGCACTGCATACTGGCCCCGGATAATGCGGGCCAGGTTTGGGTGTGTCACCTTCTCAAACTCAAGACAGCAGTTATCGATACGGTAGCTGGTTGTCTCTAGTTCCACCACCGCGCCGCTGACCTCGATCACGCGGTTGTAGTCGTTGAAGGTGAGCTCGAGGCGGCCGCCGAGGCCATTAACCTCCCTAGGTGTATTGAAAATCAGAAGAGCGTATCTGAGATCGCCCTTTGTTAGCTCACTTACAGCCCGCTGTGGTATAACATTAGCAGCGAGCTACGAAACAACTTCATATATGTGGAGGACCATAATACCCAATGGCTATTACAACGTATGTGAACTGAACGACAATGTATTCCAGCTCCATGGAGCCTCGTTAAAATTGGAATCGCCAACCGGGCGCCTGAAGATCACCACTTCTACCGAGAAAATTACACTTACCAAGGGGCTCGGGTCGACATTAGGGTTTCGTGTCCAATAGCAGACCAGCTCGATATGACCCGTATAAAGCTTAGATTTAAAAACTTTAAATCACATAGTTATGTTCACTTTAACTCTGTATCTCTAAACAAGGCTACATGGTATGGTAGACTATAAGAGATACAGAACTCTGCATCTATCACACATCATATAGCTTTGCCGAAGCCGAGCTTTAGTCTAATTTGCCAAATGACGACAGCACATTTCCTGGTAATCTGCCGAATATTGTACAAGACCTGCTCATTGTTTGTGACCAAGCCGTAACAGTGTATTAGAGGTAGAATACCGAAGCTTTTAGTTCAAGGAATCCGGATTCATCAACCATCAAATTTACTATATAAACAAAAAGATGACAACATTATTTCTATACTTCATTGACGTCTTAAGACAAACAACGATGGAGACCAACTAATTTTATATGATTGAGATGAATACACAAGTGTTCATATAGCATGTCTGATCGTGTGCACATTTACACACACGCAATCAGATAGCTCTGTTCTAACGCCCGGACCAGTCTCGTATCTTTTACCATTGCAGTCTTCATGCTTTCTTTGTGTTTCGTCTAGATATAAAACTATTTCAATGCATTCTTCTTACTTTGCATTCAGAATCAAAATACAGGCACACGATTTCATTTGACACTTCCTTGTCCTGTTAATCGTGTATTGCCGAGTCGAATCATCAAATGTAATGCGCACATCATGACTATTATGGTCATTTGAGTAAAAATCGTGGCATTCTTACCTCCATGACATTGCTTGGTCATAAACAGGATAATCGATAACTCGACGCATCAACACCTATTAAAACCACTGACTCAAGACACCCATGATCGATGGAAGTGTATAAGACGTGTTTTCTAGTTAGGATTGCTAACCCGGATTGTACATGTCAGTATTTGTGTGTATGCCCATCTTTGGTTCGTGAGTACTAAAGTCATGTGTTCCGTAGTTGCTTATCACGCCCTCGCTATTTGTTAAACGCTTATTATCATAAATGAAGTTGTATATTGTCTCCACTCGATTGATATTTTAAACAGGGCAGCGCCCAGTGCGTCTATTTGTTTTAATGTTTTCGTTTAGTAGTTCTATGTCCTATGGTCCCGGGCTCTCGGGATTATTTATGGAACGCTAATTATTTACGTTTACTATTACGTAAACTTTGTTTTTTGCGCTTAGTTGTCGTGACTTGTAGCCCTGTGTATGTATGATGGCTCGCTGAGTTTTCATGTCTCCATTCTGCCATTTTCTCGAGCTTAGCGCTACTTTCATCTAAATTACGCTATTGGTTAATGCCAATTTCCTGGTCTGTTTGAACATAGGCATTTTCATTCATACATATGTGGGTTTTGAGTACTTTTTTATTTGAATATAACTTCTCAGCTTTGTCATTTACTATTCAAATATCACAATTAGCCATGTTTACCGGTTTGTGGATTTTTTCGTGCTGATTATCCACTTGTAGCTCAGTATTGTAGTTACATCCCTACAAGGCGGTGTTTTATGTGAGACCCAGATTGGTATATTTATTAATCGTGTATGTCTAACCATAAATGTTAATATTTCATATTTTTTCAGTAAAATGGAAAATATATCGAATGAATCATTAAGCCTCGAATGTCCGACATGTGGTATCTGTCACAGCTAATCATCCCTGTGCCATCTGTGTGGCTTGTGATTTGGAGGAGATGTCAGAGGGCTGTCGGTCTTGGTCAGACGAGCTGTTTCGACGTTGATTGGAATAGTGTACCTCGGCGTCTCTACCCTTGGTTGAGTCGGTCTCTCGTAGCTCCTTGAAGGTGACCGCTTCGGTTCCCGCCGATCAATTTATCACCAAGCAGGAGCTGGACGCTCGTTTTGACACGTTATTTGTGGCACTTAGTATTATGCCGCCTATTGTTCACGCGGTCAATCCGGATGCGTCAAATGGGCCCACTGTCCCCCTATTATTGGGAACCACAATATTGTCACCTGCTCGTTCAACTTTTACGGCCAGACACCAAGAACGTAATGTTTTGTGTTCATCTTATTCTGGTATTGAGGGTACGCCGATGCACCCTAAATTGGTCGCTCCCGATTCAAGGCTACAGAGCTCGCCACCTACTCGTTAGCAGGCATCCGTGCGACTCTAAAGCCCAGATTGACACTTAAGTCCACCACTGTATCTAGAGTCGTTGCCGAACGACCAGCAAACAATCCGACACCTAGTCTCCCAGATTTGTTACAAGTCTCGGACATTAGTCCATCCACCTCTACTGGACCAGGGAAGCATGCCCGTTCTTGGTTTCGGCCTTCGGGCGAACTGGACGATTCATCTTCGGATGACACGCCATCTTTGTATGACGGTCTCCTTGACGATGAGGACATGGAGGTCGACCCTGAGCCTAAACATGCCGTCAGTTTTGGGTCTGGTCAGGAGCTACCCACAGTCGATAATACGATTGAATGGGACTGCTTACGCGCTAAAACACAACCACAGATACCCACTGGACCGCAGCTCCTAACGTCAGGTCGTTTGGCTCCATTGCCGAGGGTCTTGGCGTATGCTTCTGAGGTTTGTGGAGTTTCTTCACACCTAAGACAGCAGGAACCCACTAGAGGTTTACTTACCGGGAATCCTCCGCCTAAGCGGCCTGAGCTTCCCGCGTTGCAGTTTGATCCCGCTGTAGACCAGGCTTTTGAAACTTTGTCGGCAGGATCACAAGGTCAGCGTGGGCGCACTTTGCGAACTGCCCCGCGTGGATTTACTGAGCTCTTTCGGGGGGTCCCAATTGAGTTCAAACGGTTGGAGAAGGCCTAAAAAATCGGACGACAGCCTGCATTTGTTCTTACTGGCCGAGTACATCAAGAGGATTTACTTCCAACTGATGCTACTAGACGATCAGTGAAGATGGAGCTTCGGGCGGCGGAGTGTTCGGCCAGGGCCTGGCTACGAACAATCAGTCACCTTTTGTACCCGACGCATGCATCTCATGTTGCCGCTCTTCACTAGGTCGTTGGTGGTGCTGTGTTGCAACTTAAATCTATGGGGGAGTATTCTACTCCAGCTATAGTTAAGCCTGCAGGTGGGGGCGTGCTATTTCAGTTCCACAATCCGAGCCAGAGTTTTACCAAGTCATGCAGCAAGCTATTCCCTCTGGATTGGATCTCTTGACTCGAGTTATCGCCCAGGTGCAGTTAGCGAGACGCAGATTCTTTCTGGCGGAGTCTCGTCTCGGTTCAAAAGACATTCAGCGAATTTGATTGACATGCCTTTCGGCACAGACGAATTTTTTGCTGATTGACTAAAGGCCTACGCTGCTGAGGGTCACGCAGACGCCCAACAGTTTAAGTCCATGGTCAAACAACACCAATCTCTTTCTAAGGGAGGAGAGCGCAAGCCAAGCGCTTCAAAGCCACAAGCTGTCAAGCTTTCCGGTGTAGCTTCCGCTCCTAAGAAGGCTAGACGTGGCACCCGTGGCAAGGGTAAGGGTAGAGGAAAGTCGTCTGACTTTACCAAACCCGTTGGTGGGGGTAAGTGGCAGGCCTGACACCTCGGGCCAGCCCTCCATCACTCTGGACGGTGGTCCCCTACTCTTTTTCGAAGGGGTAGGGATAGCCCATTCGGATTCGACGTTTCTTTGTCAGAATCCAGACGTGCCTGTAGGAGGCCTTCTGAACACGTTCACCCGTTGGTGGGAGGCGAGTTGCTCAGACAATTTTATCTGGCACATAGTTATGGACGGTTACCAAATGACCTAGTCAAGCCCCGAAGTTCGGCCGCCATTAACTCGGGTTCCCATGGTGACACCCTTACCTCAATGCCCCAAAAAGGTATCTGTCATAAGACAGGAGCCTCACTATGAGTAAAACTAACTATTCGAGAGGTTTTGGATCCGTGTCACTATCCGGGGTTTTACACCAGAATGTTTCTAGTGTCCAAAAGAAACGGGGGTTGCGACCTATCCTCAATCTACGCCCACAAAACTGCTTCATATTGATCGAGAAGTTCAAAATGGAAAATTTTCGGTCAGTGCGGGCGACTTCAATAGATTTGAAGGACGCATACTTCCACATTCCAATTCACAAGGAATCCAGGAAGTATTTAAGGTTTGCAATCGATGGCCAAGTGTGGGAAATTCCAGGCTCTTCCCTTTGGAATCACATCGGCTCCTCGGATATTTACGCGAGTGGTGGATGCCCTTGCAGTCGTCCTACGGAGGAATGGTGTGGACATCAGCACCTTTATCGACGATTGGCTAATCAAATGCACGTTCCGTGAGACTGTAGCCCAAGCAACCAGACTGACTTATCACTCGCTCTTCAGAGCGGGTGAATAGTCAACATGTCGAAGTCAGCACCGTACCTTTCTCAGATATTCACACAGCTGGTGGTACAGTTCGACCTCCGACGCGGTGTAGTTCGGCCAGTTCCGACAGCCCTCGTACTGTTTAAAGAAATTTTGAGGACGTTTTTAACAGCCAAATTTCTTCCAGCCCAGGAGTTCTTGCGTCTTCTAGGCAGGCTGGTAAGTCTGGGCGAAGTTGTTCCGGTCGGACCGCTGCGACGCGGACCGAAACACATGTATCTCCAGTGTTTCTGAAACCCGAGCACAGGACATTTGTATCAGCCAATCCCGATAAAAACGACTCTTCTACCAGCTTTTCGTTGGTGGGGGAACAGAGAAAACCTAATGTTAGGTTCTCCTCTGCACCCTCCGGAGTCGGAACTAGTCCTTTTTACGGACGCCTCCTTGGACGGATGGGGGGCTCATCTGGGCGATCACGAGGCACACGGTGCTTGGTCAGTCCAGGAAAAAATACTGCACATAAATTGCTTGGAAATGAAAACAGTAACCCTGGCACTGGAACGGTTCCTCTTGTTGGAAAGGGGAATAGTTGTTCTCGTTCGGTCGGACAGGTCGACAGTGGTGACCTACATGAACAAGCAAGGCGGGACTCGGTCCACCCGGCTTTGCATGATGGTGCGGTGTCTTTTCCAGCAGTGCATAGCACACAGGATGTCACTGAGAGCAGTTCATATCCCGGATCCCGGGCTTCCGGAATGTGCTAGCCGACGCCCTATCGCGTCGGCGAACAGTTCGGCCGACGGAGTGGCAGTTGAACGACACAGTCTTTTGTCGCGTGTTCCATCTCTGGTCGACACTTCATGTCCACCTGTTTGCCGCTCAGAACAACAACAAGCTCACAGTGTATGTGAGCCGGTACCCAGACCCGGCGGCGTTTTTCGTGGATGCCTTGTCGTTATAATAGAAGGGGATGTTCGCATACGCCTTCCCCAACGATATTAGTGCCTCAAGTGCTCCCCAAAATGAGGACGGAGTCATGCGTAGTGGTTCTAATAACTCCTTATTGGCCAACAAAGTCCTGGTTCGGAAGCCTACTCGAGTTAATCGTAGACTTCCCTCGGTCACTACCGTATCATCCAGATATCCTGACTTAATGCCAGGGTTGTCGGAGTCATAGCATGTTCCGCCTGACTGCCTGGAAGCTGTTATCCAACACAGACGTCAGGAGGGTTTTTCTCGACAAACTGCCACTATCATGGCACTACGTCGAATGTCCACTACCAGACGGGTTTATAATAGTAAGCCCAGTCTTTACTTCGAGTGGTGCCAGCCGTCGCATAAGAATCCCGCTCAAATCCCTCCTAATGCAGTAGCGGAATTCTTTGTATTTGTATTCAAAGAAAGATCTCTGCAGCCAGCCACTATATCTGGCTACAGGTCAGCTATTGCAGCTATACATCCTGGATTTCTAGACGGTTGCCGAGTTACAAAGAGCAAACCGCTGGATGATCTGATCAAGGGAATGTTTCACCTTCGACATCAGGTTAAGAAACTACCTCCCGCTTGGAACTTGGATTTGGTGTTACTAATGCACTAACCAAATTTCCATTTGAATCTATGGATCAGGCCAGTCTTAAGATTTTGACCCTTGACTGTTTTCCCGGTTACAATAGCCTCAACTAAGAGATGCTCGGAGATTCATGCCTTATCAGCTGAGAAGGATCACTTACTCTTTACGGGTGAAGGTATACTACTTCTCCCACGGGCAGACTTTTTAGCGAAAAACGTAACCATGAAGTTTCCCTCTAAAACTTTAGTGTTAGCAGATTTGGGGAAATTTTCTCCGGACGACACATTTTTATGTCCTGTTCGAGCCATTAAGTACTATCTAAATGCGACTAAGCATTTACGTACTTGAGACAACCATTTGTGGATCACTCACCAGGTAAATAACCACAAACCAGAATCCAAAGACACCATAAGTAGATGGATAGTGGAAACTATTCAGATGGTGTATTCGGCAGCCATGACAAAATATTTTGTTTTCGCTAGGGCTCATGAGACTCATGTTTCAGTTAAGGAAATTTTAGACGTTGCTCAGTGGAGGAAGGAGTCCACCTGTGAGGTATTACCTTCTGGAGCTGGTGGCTACTTCAGCCAGTATACCGTTTTGCTTAGTATTTTATGCACTTTTTGTGATGACATTTATTGTTTCCAGGATACCCTCCTCTACTCCCCTTTATTGGTGACTGAGGTAGGTTTTTTTAATCTCTGAATAACTACTTCCGGTTTTATAAAAAAATGACAAAATTAAAAATCTTATTACCGTCCATAGAATGCCTAACCTCAAAATAACGCGTGTATGTTTAAAGCCTACATTAACTTACCTTGTAAACATTATCGACTATGGCTGACACCTCTATTAATGATAGTATTTCATTCTCTGAAGCCTCAACGACTTCTTCTATATCACCGGAGCCTCCAATACCGCCTATTAACACACATTTATCCCAGAAACCACCTACTATAGATTTAAATTTTATTCAGAACATGCTCTTTAACCCTCTTGATCTAAATGAAATTGATAACTACAGAACCACTATCGATGACAATGAATATGAAATAGACTATTGGAACAGTGTGAAGGTATACAGCTGTCTAACTATTACTCTGAAAACAGATTAAATGAAGCGATAGAAAACCTCCAAGCTTCTAATGAACATATTTTCTCTGTGCTTTATTTGAATGCACGTAATTTAAGTAAAAACTTTGATGAGATAACTTCATATATCAATGGTATCAAATGCGCATTGTCTGCTCTAGGTTTTACAGAAAGCTGATTAACCCCATCAACTGAACATTTGTACAGAAAGCTGATTAACCCAATCAACTGAACATTTGTACAGAAAGCTGATTAACCCCATCAACTGAACATTTGTACGACATCCCAGGTTATTTTTCTTTCAAATCGTCAAGGGTATCAAGGAAAGGTGGTGGGGTTGTCCTTTTTATAAACAAATGCTTTAAAAACTGTGAAATTCGCATCGACCTTTCTGGCAACAATGATCTATATGAATCCATTTTCAAAAAATCAAAAAATTCTTTATTATTGGCGACTTCAACATCTTTTTAAAACTAATAGCCACATACCCTCTGCTCAATTTATAGATTTGATGAAAAGCCCCTTTTTCGTCCCTAAAATAAATAAACCTACACGAGTTACAAATCATTCTGCAACACTGATAGATAATATTTTTATAAACTCCTATGAAGACCATTTATTCTCTGGTATCATTCTAACTGATGTGAGCGATCATTTCCCTATAGTCCATTTTTACAACAATGCTCCCATACAGTGCGCCAATAAAACCTTTACAAATTCTTTTCGCAAAATGACACCCGAACAAATAAATAAGTTCCAATCCCACATTTCAAAAACCAAATGACTAGACGTACTGACCGCAACAGATGCTAACTTGGCCCTCGTAGCTTTCCAAAACAAATTCGAAACAATTTATATTCAATCATTTCCGGCTTCTAAACAAATCGAAAAGAGACCTAAAACAATCAAACCTTGGATATCGCCAGCAATTCTAAACTCTATTTACCAAA
>JAQQZZ010021672.1:0-11118 GCA_030265115.1 Mopalia vespertina | reverse complement strand
CACCCCCTCCCCCCTTGCCCTCCTTTCCTCGGCAACTTGTCGCACTTGGGTCAAATGAAACACACAGACATAAGCAATTCATAATTATACTTCTAACTGTCGTTCAAAACTTATAAGCAATTCAGTCCAAATACAATACATTTTCTGAAACGTCATATGCGGTTATGATTATTCTTAGCATGGGATTACTATTAGAATTTAAAAGGGCCAGAACACTGGCAAGGGTAAAGACAAGTCCGGGGTTATACAGATGAGATAAATATAACAAGATTTCTTCGTCGCTTGTCTTTGAACCTCTCGTAAATATGAGAACTACGCTAACCATCGCCAGGATAAACCCGACATTTATGGTACATGAAAGACAACATTTTAATTAAACACTATGTTTCAAAACCGTGGATAGGCGTACAACCCTATTTTAAATGTAGTTCATGAAACATTAATAATAATAAGAGAGAGAGAGGGAAGCGGATACATTGCAGTTGGCGACAGGATTTATCCCAATGCAATTAACCTTGTTGAAACAAAATCTTACCTTGACCTTTGGCCAATACAGCTACGAGAAACAAAAGGGCGACCTTCGTTGACATAGCCATTTTGCTGGGGTCTATCCTTCTCCGCACTTACCCAGGATTAAGAGTTTTTTGTAACAAGTATTGAAGGGAGCGAAAGCTAAGATATTGACAAGCTGTCTGTGCAAGACACACCCTTCATGCATAAACATGAGTTATGATTGACAGCTCATCTCGCGTTGTGATCATTCCTTTCATGTACTCACATTTTGAACTGGTCTTTGGTGACATTCTTTTGACAGGAACAACAACGTCATAACTGGAAGTGTGCTCAATAGTCGCATTTTCTATTTCCCCCACTTAACGTATTTCCATTCAGCGAATTGAAAAGATTTTAAAAGGTATTTGCTAACCGAGTTCAGCTTGTTGGTGGTAAGCCGAGATACCCAAGCGTATATAACATTACCTACATACCAAAAGAATATACGCTGTTATTTGTATTATCGAAATCAAGAAATGAGAAGTAATAAAGCGTATATGTAAGCTAACACCCTGGTGACTGACCCGTTAACTCGTACCTTGGCACATTCGCTATAAATAAAGAGTGTACCAAGTTACGAGTTAACGGGCAAGGTACCAGACTACTATAAGTAACTGATATTACTCATGGTCGACAGACGGATTCGAACCTGCGAGCGGGCCAATTTTACCCGTGTAAGTTAATAATACAAGCATGAAGCGATACTTATTCTCATTTTATTTTACGTTTAATTTAGGGGACAAATTTTCGCCTTCACAGAATTTCTTTTCAATTATTTATTTATTTGATTGGTGTTTAATGTCGTGCAAAAGGACGACTGAATAGGCAATGTTTGGTGGAACATCGGAAATAAAAGTCGTAAAAAGCAACCCACATTTTCTTTAGGCCCTCGGGTCGATAGGTAACTTCGAATCTGAAGGATGTACGCCTTTTGACGACAAGGTGTTAACTTGTCGAGGAAGAACTTCCCCTTAAATACAATTTGTGTTTCACTGACTCTCTAAGTCATAGTCATCCGCGTGTCCAGTTGTAACCATCAAGTACCATCTGGCTTTTCAACGCGGACTGCAACTTTGGAATAAACCCGCGTCACCGCGGTCTTTCTAGAAGTCACGTGTCGAAGCTCTACACTTCGCCACGTTAAGGGAAAAAATCCAGCCGCTTAAAAATGTTTAAATTTCCAGCGCGGGTATTAAAATAAAGGAACAAATTTTGATTTAAGAATAGGTTTTTTTCTTAGTATCGTTAAAAAAATAGTTACACTAATCTGTAGTTATTTATGACATCTTTTCATAGTCCCGTTTGTTTTTGTTCGACGAACATTGCAGCATGGTCCAGCTTAATGATAGTGGTCTATACGCAATGTCATGGAGGTCAGAGAAGGATCGTTTAAATCAAATGATTTAACCGTATACAGAAGGTCTTGTAACCACCACCTGGTAGTCCCGAGTGAGTTAACTCCCTTGATCGTTGGTATGTAAATCCTAATCTCTCAATCAATCAATAAATCAATCAATCAACCAATCAACCAATCAATCAATCAATGCTGTTTACTCATGCTACCTGATGTGTTGTAGGTTTCAAAAAACGCAGACTTTGTCGGAGCAAAAGGATTCAAGATAACTCGATTTCATACATTTAGAATTAATATTGACAGAGTAGAAGTAATTTTAGTGTTCACATCCGAGGGAACAAGGCCAAGAAGAATCGTCAACTGGACATCCCGCTACTGCTGGATAAAAATAAGCTGATAAACTCACAGAAGGTTTAATTAAAGCGTCGCCAGAAATTAATATCACTGTTTGACAAAACAAAACAAAACAAAACAAAACAAAACAAAAGAAAACGAACCAGGACATCAAAACGTAACTTATAGCCAGTTGCTTTAACTCCTTCATTTATACTATAAAAGATATCAATACGTCAATGAATGCCTTCCTTACAGATAAATCTTATAGGGTCTCATGGGCTTTAGAAAATCCTGTAGGAAACCGAAGAAAAATTTTGGACAACATCTTATAGGATTTTTTTTGTAAAGGTTATCTCTTAAAACGGTTAAATTATAAAATTGTTTGATTTTATCAATTTGCTTTAACATACATTTTTTTATCTGATCTTTTAAGTTGGACTTGATGCCATTTTATCAATAGCAAACAGGCTAGTGACACTCTGGGTAGAAATCTCCTGCCATTGTTTTTTTTTTTTTATGATCTACTGATAAACATAGCCCTTGGTCCATCTATTTTAGATTTCTAACTCATTAGGGAAAATGTGTTTATTCTGAAGCCAAATTAAATTCGTTAGGTTTACTTAGGTGAGTGGATATAGTGTGCATACGCCCGGCAGACTTCCGGCGAAAAAAATGCACGATTTTGGCGAATATTTATACATCTTTCACGGCCGCGATTTGTGATAAAACCACAATTAAGAGAATCTAGCGAGGTTTAGTCGAGTGGTAGAATAATATGTCCCAAAACAAGGACAGTACAGTATGCACGTGCATGCGTCATCGCGTCATTTAGACAGATATTTGCGATCCGCTAAATACGAAGGCCATGGATTGTGGAAGGTCAAAGTATTCGTGACTGAGGAATAAAAGCCTGTCCTGCTTGAAGAAATACTAACCGTCCATCACGCTCAAGTGAATCATCAGGCATAGAATTGTGTGAATCATGTACAGGTGAAACGACACAAGACGCAACAGAAAAACTGAAGTGCATCACCCAAGTGCTCGACCCTCTCTGGCTAGGAGCAGTGTGTTTTAAGTATATTTACACTGCCATTACCTTTAATAATGATAGGAACATAAATTTTCCAACAGAGCTGTACAAGCATATTTTAAATAAATAAAATATCATTGGATTTTTGATTGCTTAACCCACAAGTGCAGCGCTGTATACAGAAAGCATTTAACTGGGCCGAGCATTTTACATAATCAAATGTTTCACAATGGTGTATGCTTAAATAGCTCAAATAATATTTTGATATCATATTTTGATTTAAACCGTACATTAGCAAATAACTTTTAAGAATACCCTGCTTTTCTGTCATTGTTTGTGTTTATTCTTATAATAGCCTCCAATGTGTGGAATGAGCCATCCATTTATGAATACTAACCTGTTGATTCTTTAAATCTTAAAATGCACTTGAAATTGTTAATCAATGTGCTTAATTAGTGCATCATTGTACATATAATGAACGATTCCATCGTTGTTTGAGACTCGTTAAGAGTTAAAAAGTGAAATTTTAACTTGAATAAAATAATAATTACCGATAAGATGGAGCTTGCTTCCAGTAAGTTGAAGTTTTGAAATTTAATTTAGTTTTAATTTCCCCATTGCTTGGAGGATTTTCCCAGACAGTGGTCTATTGTCAATTTGTTATTGGCCTGTGTAAGGCACTGATTGTTCCTGCTGAAACCGATAAGGATGTAATCGATTGCCTGGGCGGGAATAATTTGTGAATTAAACAGGCGATAAAGGATCGATTAAGACAAAGGGTTTTTGGGGTCAATCAACTATATTTTTCTAACGTTGTTTCTGCTAAAAAGATGTACTTTTGGTGTATTTTGACAATTTTTTTTGTAAAATCACTAGAAATAGCGACCTGCTGTATCGTCAATGTACAACGTATGGCTAGTAATTACCGCGGGTGGTTGGAGGGAGCTTTCTGTTGCCCGGGTGCTTTTTTAGCTAAAGAGGAACAGGAAACCGATATGTTTGAGATGTCTTTGTATTTTCATGTGAGTGTCCTTTATTTGTCCTGTGAAGTTTTTGTTTGTTGCCAGTTGTGTCGGGGGTGCATGGTTTTCTTCACCCATTGGGCTGGCACGCCGTCATGTGAGTGAATAGCCTTAAGCACGGCGTTAAATCCCAATCAAACAAACAAACTAGCTAGTTAATACCAGTTTAGCCAACTCGCTATTACAAAATAGTATTAAGTCGTTATTACGAGATCTCTAGCTTGTAATAACGACAAACTTAGACATAATATCGATTGAGCTTAAAGGATATAATAGGATTAAATCAAATTAATGTTTTTGAATAACGTACTAGTTTTTAAGGACGTTAACTATTTATGATATTGCAGGACTAAAATAAAATGTCAAAAATAAAATAAAAAATACCACAATATCGATCAGTGTGAATGCATTTATAATAATACTTATATCCAAATACACAACTGAGCATGTGTGTACACATACCCACATGTATACAAATGAATACTTTAAATTACAATTCTGATCCATTTCTGACTTTATGACAAGCGATTTATCCATTTTATATTATTTATGGAAGAGATAAAAAAAAATCAACAACATTACACTATCGTTTTCAGGGAAATATTACATATGTGTGCAGAAATATTGAAATCTAACATAAGAATAATGAATTTTCGGACAAATGAGTTTAGTACGTGAATTTAATTATGACATACTAACTTGTAATTACGAGATAATTTGGAGAAAATTTTAGTTCGATATGGCACTTACGGGCTGCCGTATAAATAGATTAGATGGTCAAAGATTGATCTTTTTGAAGTGTATGCATAATTCCCTATAAATACACAGACTAAGATTTGAAAGAAGCAAATTGTCCGTGTAGAAAGAATGATGTATTGGCTATACGGTTAAACGAAGTTCAAACATTAAGCAAATTAGTAAATTAGTAGTCTCACACCGTTCTCGGTAAAACATCTGTGAGTCATCTCAAATTGAGAATACATTAATAAATATGCTTGAGGACATCATATAGTATAACCTATAACTGGTAAGTATTTTTTGCACACTCATCATTCTCGTTTACGAAACGACCCTGGGAAAAAAGTAGACAAAAACATTCGTGATGTCCCGAGTTAATTCGTACACTCATTGAATGGATGAATACCTTAGGTTTAGGGTAAGAGTACACACAAACGACTCACCGTACAGTTATATATGTTTGTCCAGAAGGGATAATTGGTTCACAGGTAATGAAAAACAAAATCTAAATTCTCCTTGTGTTTCCATTGTTTACAGTCGTTATTGAACATACAATATATCGCATCAACATTAGTTTGAAATTAAATTCATGCACCGACAGTCAATGAAAAATTAAGGATAGGTTTAAGGTGTTTGTTATATAGGTCAGGCTTATTTTTAGACGTCTGTTTGAATGCATATCCCCTGTAAATAAACATCTCTTTAGGTCTTAAAGTACACCAGTCTACGGTCGCCGTATAGCGGTCTGGCCTTACCAACCGGCTTTTGGTGTTTTAACTCCAAGGTCAAACCATGAATGACTCAAAACCGAATATGTCTTCAGCGTATGTTTTATTGCCTGATTTTGCAGCCAAAGTAGAATTGTCCAGCTTTTTTCGTTGCATTTTCAATTCATAAATGCAAAGAAATACAAATTCGATTGCCACAACCTGTTCTTGAAACCCAGTTCTTTACGCTCATTGAAAATCACATATTTATATAAACTAATATTTTCGCTTTTATCCGCTGACAAAAGGCAATGGGTTTTCAGAGGACGACAAGAACTGGGCCACAGCCAAAGCAGTCAATTAGGTCATGCCATTTGAGCGTTGCAGACTGCAGTTGTTTATGTCGTATCTAAGGCCGTCGCGTAAAAATGGCTCTCTAAAAAACAACTTTGTCGGGAACCAATCTGAGTCTGTATGACGATTAAGATTAAAAACGGCTAAAAGAGGATTTTAATTGGATGTTTAAACGTCAGCCCTGTTCTGCCAATGCTCGAATAAGGGGTATTCTTTACCAGAGGGTACATGGGAAGGATTTGTATACAACCGTTGATTAGTGAGAGTATACGGTTATTGGGCTTAGAAGGGAAGCTCCTTGGCGAAGTCGTTGACCGGCCTAGCAGCAGCCAGACATACAATACATAGCGTCGACAGTAATTTTACGACCAAATAGTTAACTGACCAAAAATATCGATTAGAAGAAAAATACTTTGTAAATCTAACTTTAAAAACACTGAATGGCTCAAAAGAACAGCAAATGAAATTGATTGATTTGGACAATTTTTTAAAGAAAATCCGTTTCATGCGTTTCTTATTTTGGTATCTAGCTTGCATGCCATGCAGGCAAAAGATAAAATCTGCGTTGCTGGTCTGTTGCTTATGCTGCATTCTGGACAGTCACAATCACCACTTCTGGGGTAACGCGATACGCATCGAGTTGACTAGTGTGATTTTCCACCCGTAGGCGCACTCGAACGGAATTTACAGGTCGTGAAATCGTGTTTCATCTCGTAGCAGTGTTCTCGAATGCGTTTCGTTGTGAGCACAAGTAATAAATACAGAGTCCCAAACGCAGCATTAGTAACACCGGTTGGTTCCTTCAATGCACGTGGGGATTATCACAGTAGCTCGGTATTTTTAAACAGATAACTATAGAAGTATATCAAACTATCTCTGATTTCAGACCAACATGTAATTGTACGACACAGTTTGTCCCTAGTATGGTGACCATGGAGTAATGAATTCTTCGTGATTTAGGTTTTGTGTTTAACGATTTTCCTATTCGTTAAGTAAAAAACTTATTCCATCAAAGGAAATCCAAATTAGTTGGATCCATTTACTTCAAATCGGCCATTGTCCCGATCGACCGACCGATGGACAACCTATCGATCAGACAAAAAATCAATTAATCAGTCAATTAATCGACCGACCGACCAACAGACCAACCGACCGACCGACCTAACCGACCAATCAACCGACCGACCGACCAACCAACCAACCAACCAACCAACCAACCAACCAACCAACCAACCAACCAGCCAACCGACCTACTGACCAACCGACCAACCAATCAACCAACCAACCAACCGACCGACCGAGCAGCCGACAGACCAACCGACAGACCGACCAACCGGCCGACTCACCGACCTAACCGACCAATCAACCGACCGACCGACCAACCAACCAACCAACCAGCCAACCGACCTACTGACCAACCGACCAACCAACCGACCAACCAACCAACCATCCAACAAAACAACCAACCAACCATCCATCCAACCGACCAACCGACTGACCGACCGACCAACCGACCAATCAACCAACCACAACTTAATCGATCACCCCATTGTGTTTAGACTACCGATAACTTTGCTAACCGATCTCTGCTACTGCTCGCTCATATAAGGGTGTATCTATGTAATGAATACCAAAGGCCGCATGGGGACAAAAGCTTATGTTAGACTCGGTCAGGCTAAGAATAATATTGACAGACGAGAAGTGCTTTTAGTCGTCACGTCTGAGCTAACAAGACGAAAAATGGAAGTGAGCTGACCAAACGCTCAGACGTTTGATCAAGAAAAACGCCTGAAAACTGTTACCTGTAACCAGGGGGCGTTTAGACAAAATATGCATCCATATGACAATACAATGCGGGTACAACTGCGTATTTACTCCCTCCCCTCCCCTCCCCCAACTCGCATTCTTCCCTAGGGGACTGGCATAACAATTAACCCACGTCAAACCAGGGACTGTAGAAACGTTGACCTATACTGGACTCCACTGCTTAAAGGAGGCCGCCGTATATAACTATATCATTATCATCATAATAAAACGTGTAGGACAAATTCCATAGATTAGGATGACCCAAAACGAGGACACACAACGGGAGTTGGAGCGCTCTCGTGTAGTTAAGATAGAGACATTCCAATTAGCTCTGCTAAATACGAAAAGCAAAGATATCGGATGTTCACAATAATCGTGACTGAGGAACAAAGACGTGCCAAGCCTCGAGGTGCATCATACTTACATTTAATTCCGCTAAATTGCCAGGTGAGTAATTGGCTAAATTATGTTCATGCGTGACGTCATGGAATTCAAAACAGCGACCTCTTGCCATCAACCAATGACTAACTGAAAAACGTTTAATAAAGTTATACAAAAACAAAAAAAAACAAACAACAACAAAAATAAAAACAACACGTATATGTAAGTTTATCAAAGTTCCTGAAACAGGTTATTCCTATCTCGTTACTTTCTGAAAAAAGCTGGCGATCAATTATGAAATGATTTATAGAAGAAGAAAAACCGAATACCCTGAAAGTCAGAAGTGTAGTTTTATGCAACTCCCACAACCGTTTTTTAAAAAAGGTTTATTTAGATTTTAAAAGCGAGATATGCAACATGTGTGCAACCCTAGATAGTGTTGTTACTCATTATACTTGATTCGGTGCTTTAAAAAGTTGTATATAATGAATTGTTCAACTATTTCTGATATCTGACCAACATGAAATTGTAAATTTACGACACAGAAATTCATACACACTGATTGGTGTAATTTCCACTTTTAGTGTGGAAGATTTGTTTGTTTGTTTGATTAGGGTTTAACACCATACTTAAGGTTATAACACTCACATGATGGCATGCCAGCCCAATGGTCGAAGGAAACCACCCTCGGCACCACTGGCAACAAATAAAGAAAAGACGGGATAATCACAGGATGTAATACAAAGACACAACACACACATCGGCTTCCTGTTCCTTTTAGGTCTGAGAGCACCAGGGCAACAGGAAGCTACCTCCAACCACCTATGAAAGAAATCGCCCCATATTTCAATAACAGTCAACATAATATATGTGTTGGTTTTTTGGGGGTTAAACATGTTTACTTGAGTTTACTTCACTCACATGACGGCGTGCCGGCCGAATGGGTGAATGCAGCCACTCTCGACACCGCTGCCAACAAACAAAGACAAGACAGGACAAATACAGGACAATCTGAGGACGTTATTCAAAGACATCACAAACAGATCGGCTTCATGTAGCCTCTTACCTCTGATAGCACCAGGGCAATAGGATGCTCCCTCCCAGCCTTCCGCTCAATATACTAGAGAAATAGTTAATTCGGATGATGTGGTGCATACGTGCTACCACAACTATAATACTTTAACATATCGTCCCAAAAACGTATATAAGTAATCAATTAACAATACTTTACTAAATAATTAGTAAAACCATGACAATTGAATGGACACAATTAATTCCTCTTGATTCTTTGTTTTGTTCCATTTATTTCAGGAATTTCAAGCTTTAATTGAATCGATACATTTGGCCAAGGATTTAAATTCCTTATGGTGACTGGGGATGGAATGCTGTATTTTGATGAAGACAGAAAGTTTTCTTACTACTTTTGGGAAGAAACTTCAAATATTGAAATATTCTCATTATGATACTGAATTTAGATTTCATTGCTTAAAATAATTCAGATATAGTCTATACAATATCCCTCACTTATTTAGAGCGTATTCGGCGGTAACCAATTTAAGAGACAATGAGCGAAAACGTATCCTTCATCAAACTTATTTTTATTTAAACACATAAAATGATAACGCGATCACAGTTTGACCTGATGTAACTTTCACTATTAAAATAATTTCATTATGATGGTGAACTAAATATCATTTATCATTTTTCACAATAGTTCAGACCTTGTCTTTACAAATTCAGTCACGTGAACAGCTCCTGTGGATGAGCGATCGCACGAGAAGCACTATATACAAATAACTGATTTGGTGTAAAAAGCCTCTCATTTTAGCAACATCGCCACTCAGCGAGTTAAAATTTTGAGTTATGCATTTAACCATATTAGTTATATATAGCAAAATGAAACAGAACGCACCTGCAGTGGAATGAATTTGTTTGTTTGTTTGATTGGGTTTAACGTCGTACTCAAGGTTATTTCACTTATATGACGACGTACCAGCCCAATGGGTCACCCAAGATGCCACTGACAACAAACAAAGACAAGAAGGGACAAATACAGGACAATAACAGGACTCAATACAGACACCACAAACATATCAGCTTCCTGTTCCCCTTTAGCTCTGGGAGTACCAGGGCAACATGACGGCTGTATGGAACTCGAGAGGTTCCGGTGCCCGGGAGACCTCCCACAATAATGTTTGTTAGTGGGCTGAAATCATGTGGACCTCACACTAAATCAATCAATCAATCGATCGATCGATCGATCGACCGTTCATGATAAATATTTTTGTTTGATTTGGGATTAACGTTGTACTTAAGGATATCTCACTTACATGACGACGTTTTGTCCAGTTCACAGCGTGATTCACTTAAATGCGGTTAAATACTGGCGGAAACCTTATTAAAAAAAACCTTATAAAAACCATCGCCACGATTTCCGGAGCCACATCGTGTGACATACCTGATGGTCGACAGACGGACACCCAAATTAATTGTTGAGAGCTAAGTTTGAAATAGACTTGCCCTTATACAGCCTGGTTAATCCAGGTAAAAACAACTGAATTCCAGGGATATTCCCTTAATCTATTAGACCTATTAATAAAGACTTTAATCTTTTTTATCAATGCAATTGTTCACTTAATTGTTACATTTTCCTTAATTTTCTTGGACCATTTTTGATGTTCTCTTTTGTTTGTCGCACATTTGAAGCAATAGATCAAGATAGGTTGTTGTTGTAATGAGCTGCAATGATAATAAGGCCTTCGGCTCAGAAACGGTAGAATTTATGTTTAAAAATGGTTGAAATGGTGCCAATATTCCTTAAATAGCCAGAATTTGTTG
>JAQQZZ010021661.1:0-11119 GCA_030265115.1 Mopalia vespertina | reverse complement strand
AGAGTTTCAGACTGGTTACACGTGTTGTGTTGTCTGTGTTAATTTAATTAGCCCAGTAGCCTCCGTATCGAACCCGTAAATATTACAAAGGGGGGAGTGTAATCGGAAAATATTGAAAAGTTACTATTGACCCAGTGCTTAGCAAAGACCGCACAGCTGCCCTTGAAACGTATTACCCTTAGAAGTGCGTGAGGAGACCAGTAATTATACTAGGCACCAGTGATCTGTTATATACTAAATATTTGATTCGGAATACATCGTTATTAATATTTCTAAAATAACGTTGTTTTTGATCACATTACACAAGGCCCTGGTAGACACCTGAATCAGAGGCAAACGACCTGCGTGATACATTTTGTCGCTTGTTGTGATTGTATCGTCCATATATGGATACCTAAGAAAAGCAGCCCACTCTTTGCTGGCAGTGTATTTCAAGAGACATACTGCTCGGCTAAGCACTGAAAGACTATTAATTTCCAAGAGAGCAAAACACTGCCCATTTGATGGATGTGTTAGTTTAGCAATTGTTGATATATACATCATATAATTGAAATACCATTAAGCACAGCGTTAAACACTAATCAATCAATCAACCTAAGAAAAGCAAAGTTGACAATATCAATGTCGGTAAACTCTGGTCAACTATCTGGAAATCTTTACAATTTTACAAACTAATATAAAAAGTTTGGTCGGGTAACAACAACAACAACAAACAAATAGCTTTTTTTCTCAACGGATAAATAAACACAAGTTTTGAAAACAGTTTTCTATAATATATTAACAACTTAACACAGTGGATAGTTTATAGCTGAAGAAAAGGTGCGTCCATTATTGACTTATTTTTGGTATAGTTGCGGTTGATGTGATGGGCTGGCAGAGGGTGTGGGGGGGGGGGGGCACGACGGGGGGTATATTTTGCGATAAGAAATGTTTAAGACCTGTCTCCCAAACGCCTTTCCATCCAAGCATTCAGGTGTACATGAAGCTCTCCTATTGCTGTCGTTTAGGATTAGTAATAGGAATCACTGAAATCGACAACTCAGCTTCTTACATTTCTGTCAAATTGGGTGGATGCCTTACTCCCTTTGCGGCCTTTTAGCGTTGACATTTGCCAGCCAGCGCTTTGAATTTACTTTCACCTGTCAAGAACATGCAAATGTCTTTACTGTGGTGTTACGAGTGAAAAGGTTGTTCCTGTGTGGGACGTAAAAGTCGCTCCAAGCGTTGTTGACGATTAGTAGAACATGATGATCCGTTGTAGGCGTTGGGGTTACTGTTTTTGGGACGGATCAATTAATCCATATCGTCCGAAAAGTCTAAACAGTTTTCGACAGGATAACATGCAATGACTGGTCAACGGTCTTGCTGCCAGGAGTAAGGCTAAATAAAAAAATGAGCAACAGTCGACTACTTTGGAATAGTAGCCAGACGATTTTAACTCCTCTGGCTTAAACTGTACATTCAAGTAGTTATCAGGGCTTACAACGTTGTGCAGTTAATTCATTGTTTTTCACATCTTAGAAAATATATGATGACAAATAAACAACAGCAAAATATTAAACTTTTTATTAGAACAGCTATGTATGACCCGCTAGACATCGGTTTGATGCTGTACGTGGTTGCTGTTTACCATCTGTCTTTGTGTTCTGTATATATATCAGTGCCCATCTCACTCTTTAACCGCTTTATCCTCAAGTCTCATTGGTTGGCTTGGCCTTGCACGCTGCTAAATAGTTCTATTTTATTCCTTTAATTGTGTTGACGTTATCTTCTCTATGTCAATTTTTATTGGTGTGTTACACACTTGATGTAATATAGTATACGTTAATCTTCATGGGCAGCCAATTTTGCTACCAGCGCTAAATGCCTATAAAATGGCCACTCAATACACGAAAGCTGAAAGTCGACGGTAAAGGGAGGTAACCGGAGACCAGGTTTTGAAACTAAGTGCTGTTATACCTGTCCTATTGTGTAACCTTGGCTAGACTAAGCCATGATATAAACTGTAGCCAAATAGTTTTTTACAAGCCAGACGAGCCCTCATTTGCAAAGCCAAAAAGACGATGAACACATGGTTTGTAGGCCTAAGACAGTCAGCAATATTAAATTAATTGTTTAAGATTATCAATTAAAGGGAAAGACAACTGTTTTCGAGCTAAACTTGTTATTTTTATTGCATATTTTCAAAGACAACCATCTGTATTTCACTTGCAATCGAATTAGCAGAGCTTTTAATTAGTTAATTTAAAAAGTGGAACTGACGTCATTGTTAAAAAACACGGCAGTTATATCATTTAGTCGTGGCTGTCCCATATTGCCTGCACTGGTGGATGCTTTCATATAAAGCCGAAAGTGAGGGCTCCGTCCCCAAGCGAAAAAACAACACCAAACAACCGCTTCTACATATCCACCTGGTACTAAAAACGGAATACAACAGATTAACATTGCGCTTGGATGACAAAGCTTCTGTGTACGTCCTGTTGTTATAGATGCCTTCTAATGCAGCCATAAGCAGACGGGCACACTGGTGACCGACCGTGTTTTCGAACAATGACGTCAGTCCCGCCAGTTCAATTAACTAATTAACAGTTATGCTTACTCGAATGCAAGTGCAATACAGATGTTCGTCTTTGAAAGTATGCAATAAAAATAATAAGTTTAGGTCGAAAAACAGTTCTCTTTCCCTTGAAGTATTTCTGCTGCCCCTATCTTATAAAGGGACATTACTCTTGGACGAAAGGAGGGATCGAGTTAGAATATTTGCATCGCCTAGGCCTACACCGTGAACATTTTGTTGCTGTTTATCTTTAGATCTATTATAAATGTAGGGAAAGAAAAATGTGCGGACCTCCACAGGGGATCGAACCTGGGAACTGTGGCTGACAGGTCCAAACCTGTACCGACTGAGTAAGAGAAAAACACGATAAAATGACCTGAATTTTAACACAAGTTTAACCCAAAGTCTGTTTTTTTCCCTATGTGACGTAAAGGTAGCATCTTTTTTTTAATCTAAATATTACCTACATTTGTGTTTTCTTGTTTAATATAATCTAACGGATAGCACTGTTACTAAATATATGTAATCCTGGAACAGGCCTGGGCACTATATAGCTACAGAGTTTAAACGTCGCTAACTGTGTCATTGACCTACTTCGGAAATCGATATAGGGCTCAAGTCTTCAATTAAATAGATTCACCGGCTTAATACAGGTTTAATATCCCCATTGAATATATTCGGTATCCTTTTAGTAGGCAAACGTGACTAAAAACGGGCAGTTGCTGTCTACAGTCCACTGGCGGAAGAGATTAAAATGACGTCTTGGCAACAGATACTTGAACAGTATTTCCGTGTTTTTAACAAACCTATTGGTCAGTTTCAAGTCTCGTTTGGCATATCAAATGTGTCAGAAAGTTCAGTATATCAAATATTATTGGGCCGTACTAATTGAACCCATAACAGCCGGTAGGTGAAAAAACTTTAAATCACACAGCTGTGTGCAATGTAACTCTTTATCTCTAAATACGTTACATCGTATGAAAGACTATTAGAGATACATAACTTTGCATCTAAGCACTATTATTATGTTCTCACAATAGACAGTCTAGGCCCCCTACGTATCTTAGGTTAAGCTGACCACCGTGGGAAAGTACAAGAACCTCGCATGTATTATTGTAAACCGAACAGAGGATGGGTGTTTTCTGTCAGATACAGACGTCTTCAAAGGCTGACGAAGGCTACCTCAAAGCACCGGGAGTTTTCGTTACAGCCTTCGAGAGAAGCCCGAGAATTAGAGAGAGGATCAGAGGTAAAAGTGAGGCCAGGAAACAATCTGTGGGGAGAGAAGTCTTGATAAATCCCCCAGATCTAGATGAGAGGTTTGCTGTAATCCCAGCAACAAAGGGCTTTAAGAGTCGGGATAGTCCTTGTGAAAATAACATCGAGATGTTTTCCCGACGCCGATGAGCCGTTTTAAACCCAGACTATTCATGCTAAAGCCTATCGCCTTCAAGACTTCCCTGCTATGAACAGACTATTAAACCCGTCAACATAACAACTGGAAAGGCAAACAGTGCCACAAAAACATCTGAAAGAATTAACGCGAATTCCTATCAGCGCTCTTTTGTTGGGAAAAGCTCGGCAGTTTGACCCGACAGGGGACAACATTCGCCCTGTCCAAAGATCAAAGATTCATCTGTATAGAATGGAGTTGCACATCTTTTTGATGGTCAGTTTTGAAATACGGCAACTTGTCTAGTTCTTTCTCAGGTGGGAAAGTCCATCCTTCATGTGGCAATGGGAAACTTATATTTTGTAAACCCTAATTTAACTTGAAGAAACTGTCCGTACTGAAATGCCCCTCACCCGCATTGGCCTCTTATAATCCGTTTGTTACGTCACAGAGAAATATTGTGATAGCTAGACAGTGTGTATTTAATGTCAACAAGTCAAGTGAAATCCCGTTGTAGGACATGTAAAACGAACCTTTATCTTTTCGGATTGACACAACTTGAGTGTTACACAAAAATCTATATAGTGGGTACCAGAATTCTGCTCAACATCGAGTGGGTGTATTTATGTGTACGCCGCTTTTTCATAAGCTTTAAAATTTTACTTCGGCCTGTTCAAGTTAACTTTAAACAGGAGCATATACTTCAATAAGTACACTACATTGGACATTTAACGTCTGTAATATAGCTTAATTGTACGGTTACCTTCCCGACCATTGCTGTACAAGATCAGGCTAAGACGAGATGCCAACATCACACAGGCTTTAATGTGTGTACAAATGGGAAAGCCGAAAAGCCCAGCTGTTGGAGCTATTTCTCTGTGGTCGAGTTCAAATAAACAGCCCTTTCTGTGGCCAAAGACGCGTAAATAAAACATTGCCTTGAGATCGGGTCGATAGATTAGCGAAGAAAAATACGTTACAAATATTGCAGACAGTTGACAAGTCGTGTGGCTCGGGTGGTGTGTGTTCTCATATTTATACAACGGCCTCTTAAGAGAATTCAAATAAATACAATTATAACGACTTAAATTTAATCCGATCAAGCCTCAATCTATCTTGCATATATTACCAATACATTCTGAGGGACTTCCTGAGGTATTATTCACATTAAAAAAAATCATTACTTATTATTGATAGTACAAACGAGCCATGTCTAAAACAATAAAAGAGAATCCGCCAGTCGTCCTTCTGTATCTTCCAGTCGGTAAGGTTGACCTATTTACGGTCAGAAATATTGGGTGGACATTATGATCTGTTGTTTTTATGCCCATATCTTTACCACTTATAAATATCTAAGTATATGATATAACTTAAATGTGATACTAAAGACACAAACAATTTCTATATACGCCTTTTATGAATGTATTTTAAAAATTTTAAGTGCTTTTACAATAAGTCGGTTTTGCCGATGTCAGTTTGTGTTGATAGTGCATCTTTGTTTTCACCATATATTATTTTTGTTTGAATTTAATTTAATTTGACTCTTGCGTCATAGGTGGCTGCTGTCATCCTTATGTGTTACAACGTATTTTGAACCAACCCTTGAGAGAACAGGACTTTTGAGTCCGTTGCTCGAAACACCGTTAGCGGCTAACATCAAGTTAACTCGCTGATTGCGGATCAGATATATACCTTCAACATGACGTAATGTCATCTAATAACGGATTAAATTTTAAACCAATTCGAGACACTCGCAAAAGGATTATTTCCCCTCCAAAAATTAAAATCAGTTCAAAATTAGGTTGGCTAAACTTTGATTGATTGGTGTTTTACGCCGTGCTTAATGGTATTTCACTTATATGACGGCGGTGACTAAACTTTTTTTAATTTTAATATGCATTGCATAATTTATTGCCAGTCATTACTATGTGCCTAAATTGACGCGACGGGCTGTTGTAACTTATCTAGAAGTTACTATAACAGAGCACTAGTAAGTAATAGAATTGAATAAACTCCACTCAAATTGTTAGATTATATTAACCCGTTGAGTGTGTTGCAGTACATTGAATCGCGTCACAATGCAACGAAGAACGTCTCTACCCGCTCTTTCTATATTTCCATTCCATTAATTTTAATACCAGTTGAGAGAACAATAAATACGCTGCCGACAGAATTTTATTATTTTTTATTTAGTTATTTTTTCATGAATATATAACTCATGTGTTAATGTAGTGTTTTTTGTTTTTGTTTTTTTTTAATTAATTTATTTATTTAATAGTGTATTTTGTATTTATATATATTTATATATTTATTTATCTATTTATTTATGTATTTATTTATTTCATTTATTTATTTAATTATTTTGTTTGACCTTTTTCTGAAATACATGGGTTTTTTTTAAATTTTATATTTATTAACAAAAAGTTTATATTTGTTGTCTTATTTAGTGTCTTATTCTTCGTTGTCTTTTACTTATTTGATTTTTTTAACAGTTCACATCTAAGTTTCATTGTACTTCGATTGTTTTATTTAAATACGCACGTTTTGATTATAATCCGATTTACTCATGAAGCTGCACAAACTCAGCTGATGGATTATATATACACATCATATCCCAGACACTTTGTTTAAGCAATTGTTACACATAATGTCAACAGAAAACAAACTCTTCTTTGCCGAGTTAAGAAGCAGTGATAGATCCGAGATCATGTTAAACAGGTCAGATTGACCCAATTCATCTCATGGCGTGGCGTCGGTCTTGTCGTCCAATAGAATGGTATGGGCTTTAAAGAGGCGTGTCTGAGGTTGTCATTCATCAAGCGTCGCGTGTCTCGAAGTGAACTTTATATATAATATCATCAGTGCCAGATGCTTGCTTCCAGATGTTCAAATGTGATTTCTCGCCAACTCCATTAAGCTCTGCATCATCGGAAGGAAATAACTGTTGCAATTGTGCTATAGCTTTGTGCATTGGCTGGCATACAAACGGTTTGTACATATAAAGTTACTACAATATGCCCCCGACTCGAGTGAAGAGGAGTTTGTTTGGGAGGCCTCAGAGTGGTAAGGTGAAAACTGAACTGCAAGATGAATTAGAACGTTTGACGACAGAAGGCAAGAAAAGATGGAATTTCGACTTTAGGACTGACTCTCCTGTCAAGGGTAGGATAGAATGGCATGCTACGTCTGTGGAGGACGAAGATTTGCCCGCTTTTTACGCCCATACTGAAAGTCCTATCAAATTACCCTGTGCTAGTCAGGTCACACCGTGCCTGACTAACCAAGTTGGTGACACGACAGCATCGGGAGAATATCGTCTAGAAAAGAGTTTTAAAGTGGCAAAATCTGAAGTAGGTCTCTCGTACATCAGAGAAATGGATATCAAAGACAGCTTTGGTTTGGATATTGCGGTTCAAACATCTCCTGGACACAAGTGTTTTTGTCAAGAATTGAAAACGCGTAAGGATCATTTGAGCTTAAGTGACAGGTCGACTGAAGTCAATGTTCTAGATGTAGATTCTTTTGCAACCGAAAGTAAAGTCACGTAACTGGACAAATTACCCAATAATATGGGTATATATTAAGGACACCCAATAGTTACCTAACCATCGGTGTTCTAAAATATTACGACTGATTCAAAACGAAGCACTCAAAATTCTACGTGTATTTCGATTATTTATTTGCACGCATGGATTTAGTTATTTGCACCCATACATATACTATTAAATGCTACTTAAACAACTGATGTAAATATGTTACTCAGAGAATAAGTGTTTGTGTAGGGCCTATACTATATGAGATATGACAGACATGCATCGGAATCAGTCAGTATTGTCATGTCAAAAATGTCTACGAAATGTTTTCCCGACAGACCTGTTATTATTCTGACTATGCTTTCGTATTACTATCGTCAGTTGTTGAAACAATGTATGTTGCTGACAGAATTTTAACGGATTTGACTACTTTCTTACATGTAAGTGTGACAAAGTAATTGTCGACAGAAAGGTTGTGAACCTTTGACATGAAGTTTCTATTCTCACAAGAACTCAATAATTGCTGTAAATTATTTAATGAGCGCATTAACATATTTGGACTTAAATATTTCTTTATAAAATCTTTCAAATCTTGAGAGAGACAGATTAGTTTGCGCTTTGATTCCAACCAGGAGAACCGAACGAAGTTTTATTCTTAGCGTGTACGCAGACCACAAATGTAATAAACTAACAACGGTCAATTGGAATTAGTGGATGTGACTGGATTATGATCTTCTGTTAGCTTGTCCTGATGAACGGTGAATCTGTTTCGGATATCCCTTCGCATGCAATGGTTTGAAGCCGATATCAAGTTTCTTTAGGAGGACGGAACGAGATATTGTCCCACAGATATGAACATACCAGAATGTAACGAACTGACAGTGGTCGTTTTGGAATTACTTTAAGCGATTTGTAATCGATGTTCAGCTTTGTTCCGTGAGTTCTTCGTCGGTCTAGGAAACTTTTTTCATTGTTTTGCAACTGTTCCAATACGACCAAATGTACTCTAGATATTCAACCTGAGTATCAGCTTCTGCCGAGATTGCTGGATGGTTTCCTCGTGGTTTTCCACCAAGTAAACACCATGTAAATTTGTGATTTATTTGTGAGGAATACCCCTTAGCACGATGTCTAACACCAACAAACTCACTTTCCAAATAATTAGATTCCAGGGATAGCCATTCCTTAAAAAGCTTAGCGATGTTGCTGTCAATCAAGTTTGTTTTACAGTTGTTCAATGTCATACCCAAGGGTATTCAATTGCTCAACAACGGATTATCCACTTTATACTCTGCCTTACTTAAATACGGTGGAAAAGTGAGCTGATGCCTCGTAAAACCACCTTCGAGGCCCCCTCGAACCCGCCGAGCCACAGCCGCGTGCACTTGTCAGTCGAGTAATGTGTTTCACATATATTTCTTCGTATGACTTGATCGAGACATAGTAATATTCTGTGTTTAGTAACAGTGGATATTGTTCAGATATCTTGTGTGATTTGAAGAAACATTGATACTGTATGGTGGGCCAAGTGGGTCATAAGTCGACACTACATTACGCGAGTGTTTAAAATGACTAGGTATTTATCCAGCCAATCAAATCGCCTGATTTCAAAGAACAATATTTTATTTTAATATCTTTCTTAACCAGTCACTTGGTCCTCCATCATACTATACCACTGCTGCATATATAGATATACTCTTGAACGTGCAGTCCGAATTTGAAGCAAAATCCCAGTAAGTTTATTCGTGACTTCATTTTCACAGTTAAGATTTAGAGATACAATTTGACCTTCCCATTTCTGTTTAAAATGTCATGTTATGTTAGTGTCATTTCTTTGTTTCGTCTTCCGTCTCGTGTGGACGTAAATATACCAAAGTTCTTAAGTGTATATTAAACCTTTCATTTTATTGTATTTGTCTTAAATGAGTACTACCGTTAATGTGTCGTCAAACATGGTCTACAAGGAGTCAACAAAAAGATTTTTTTAAAAATAATTCTTAGCAATTGTCTATTACTAAAACCTTAAATATAATTGAGTCTCATTATATGGCCCTTAAAGGCCCTACCTCCATTTTCAAGATATGGTTTGTTTAACACATGATTGTGAACATTCTTTTTAATGCCAACCAAACTAACAGAACACACGGAAGCTTATTTAGGTGCCTGTATTTTTTATCATATTAACAAAAAATGAGGTATATATTTAATTACCAAAATAGATTTTTAGACATGTTATTTTTTAAAGAGGGTGATGTTGCCATCGAATGTTTGATCAGAAGATCGTGATGGATTCTTCATATTCATCCACTCAATATTTTATCAAATATTGTGCAAGTGATGTTTTCGAGATGGACCTTTTCTCTTTTGTTTCCACTTTCGGCCGTTTGCTTTGATGGCAATATTATTAATTTATCGGACGAAGATTTGCTAAAATTTGAATGCCTCTTATTTGTAATTTTGTTATTTGTCTGTTAAATATTATTTCTACTGGGTGTTTTGGAGTTGTTCCCAGTCGATCAATTCTCTACAATATGATTATTTATGGAAAACTTTGTTTAACGTGCCAGGCTTTTATCAGTCAGCATTACGTATAATTCTTATCCTAGATTTAAATCTAGCTCTTATCGTAAATATTAACTTAACCTAAACTGTAAATTAAAATCTAAACCTAACCATACAAATATCCAAACCGTAACCAAACCCACATCCATTCCCTAAAATTGAACAGATCCTCGCTCTAAACTTAACCCGGAACCTAACCCAAACTGTTACCCTAAACCTTAACATAAGTCGAGTATCTAATAGTTACCTTAAATTAAAACTATACCCTAAGCCAAAACCACCCTTTAACGTAACTATCTGAACTACAGTTTGCTATATACATATGCACATAATAACCTTCAAGTATACTATGCTGATAAATATGTTGGATCTCATTTCATATTTTTATTTATGTATTTCTTATTAAAAAGATGCTTAATATATATTAAGAAAAGAAAATAAATTAATATATTCATTATATATATTGTTTCATGTTTTTAATTTAAGTATTTATTACGAGTCTGCATTGTATGTTCTTCAAATTAAATAAAATAATGTCAATATAAATATGTCCTGCTTATGTAAAATGCATCTCGACTATGGCAATCCGTTTTATCAACTTTACCTTTATTCTACAATTGTTCAATTATTTTCGCCTGTGTTTAATTGTAAACAATTATTATCTGTTTTTACATATTTGAAATTCTTTTACATACGTTCAAAACATTTTCGTTGACGAGGAAAAAAATTAACATATCGTCACCCTAATAACATAAGTGCCGTAGTCAGTTTTTTACCGATTTCATATTTTTGCCTAAATCAGCTGTACATCACAAGACACCTTTTGTAAAAGTGCCTTACTGCGAACACTGCCTTTGAAGGCTTTTAATCGTGTAATTGTCCTACAGCGGTTGCTCCTGTAGCATGATGCATTGTGGTAGATGGGGCCAAGCTAGGAATATGGCAGCTGGACAACAAAAAGTTGGACCGTGATGTTCCATTTTTTTAAACGCGGATCCTGGACGATTTAAGGATGCAATTGACATAAAAAAAATGTATCACAGGGTTCAGAATACAAAACATAGCTGGACAGTA
>JAQQZZ010021650.1:0-11119 GCA_030265115.1 Mopalia vespertina | reverse complement strand
AGGTTGCCTCTTTTCTCGCCTCTTACGATCGACCGAGGAAGCCGGGGGAGTATTCTGCAGGGCCTGCTGGTGTTAAACGGCCCACCCGCTCCCCCACGGGGATAGATATGGTAGAGGCTGCCGCTCCACCTGCCCAAAGAGGATGTGGAGTGACGATGATGCATTGACCAGAGCACTTATAGCTACTGCAGGAACACTAAATATGTAACAAAAAGGCGGTCTGGGACATTCTGGTGGAATGCACCAGACAGCAACAGGCGATAAATTTATTAAAACTAACGACAATTTTGGAGTTACCTGTAGCTGTTACACCTCACAGATCACTTAACAGCAGTAAGGGGATCATCGGATACAGAGATCTCTCTGATCTTTCAGAGGTAGTGATCCACGCTGAGCTCAGTGATCAAGGTATAGCTAACGATTAAGCGCCTTACAACAAGAAAGAATGGACACAATAAATCTTAAATAATACATACTTAATTACTTTTGATTCAACTACAGTGTCAGACCACAGCTACATCGGTCTTTACAGCATGAGGGTTATCCCAACCCAACAAGGTGTTTCAACTGTCAACAGTTCGGACACGGTAAGATCCAGTGCAGTGGTTGTTTGCTTTCGTTGCTCTGAAGAAGGCCATGAGGGCTTTGAATGCAACAAAGATGCCAAATGCTGTAACTGCAATGAGGCCCACATGGCCTCCTCCAAAGACTGTAGTCATTTTATAAAAGAAAAGCGAATCCAAATAATTAAGTCCGAAAAAGAACGTTAGATATATCGAGGCACGGTGACTTGACTGTGCCTCTGATGTTCAAGGGTCATCCCAGTCCTACGCTATATGCACCCTCGGTTAAAACCCATTAAAATCCACATTTGCTGGTCGCTCATCATGATTTTTATGAATGATTGTAAATAACTATTTTTAACAGTTCTAAACAAAATATTTACAATTTTTAAATCCCAAATGAAATCTTTCATATTGGCATTTAACTTTTTTAACACTTATGTTTCTTCTGCGAAAGACATTTTTGGCAACATTGCTGGCGATGTTGGCATCAAGTAACGTAAACACATCGGTGTCATGTGTATCATAAAATTTAATTTTTATGAATGACTGTAAATAACTAAAATTGAATTGGCTAAGTGATGCACAGGTTTCCACGTCATGATCTAGTGTATTCCAACTTACGACGCACGATGGAACAAAGGAAACGATATACTTTAGTCCAAACAAACGTAACTATTTCTTCATCTATATTCCTAATTGAATGATCGCTCGTTTAAGAGACATAGGCGGTTTGCAATTTTTCCGGTAAGAGCGAATTGTGAAGAGATGGGTTTAACTTGGCAGCTCAATCACGCGTGACGACGTAAAGTGATTTGTCTTGATAAGGATCAGCTGTGTGTTTTTATAAAATTATTTGTGCAAAAATTAAACAATCATCCCGAACATGATCTTTAACGCGCTCGTCTCTGCAAAAGGTTGCGGATAGGTTGAATAAGGGTCCTTAACTGTGGATAAACACACTGGGTTGCGATATTTTTAATGACTATTTCGTTAGTATTGCCAATACTATCAGCAATGACTCAGTGTCGTTGTCTGACCTGACAAATCATCCGAGCATACAGAGTATTCATGAAAATTTTCCTAACCCTTTAAATTTCGATTTCATCCCATCGACAGCTCAACAAATTGACAAATGTTTGTCAGCATTTAAAACCAAGAAGGCAGTCGACAACATTTCCAACAAACTGCTTAAACCCTGCAGTACTGAAAGTAGTAAACCCCTTTCAACACTATTTAATTTCTCACGAAGCTCATATAATCTTCCCAATCAACTAAAACTAGCCCAAGTAATTCCAGTCTACAAAAAGAATGACCATCTTGCTAAAGAAAATTACAGACCAACCAGTGTACTCCCCGCCATCTTAAAGGTTTTTGAAAGCCTTATAAACAGACAACTTACTGCCCATTTTGAACACTTTCTTAATCCTTATGTTGCAGCTTTTACGAAAGGTTTCAGCTGTCAATCTACTCTTTTGAGACTCGTTGAAGACTGGACAAGTGCTTTAGATAAAAAAAAACTTATAGATCTATCTAAAGCATTTGACTGCCTGTCCCATGATCCAGTTATTGCAAAACTTAGAGACTCTGGTATCTCACCTAAGACAACAACTCTCGTGCAAAACTACCTTTGTGATCGCAAACAGCAAGTCAAACTTGGACCAAACAGAAGCGCTTGGAAAAATGTTCTTCAGGGTGTTCCCCAAGGGTCTATCTTGGGCCCTTTGCTTTTTAATATCTTCATTAATGATATCTTTAATTTTCTAAACAAATCCACGCTATACAATTACAACAACACTTTGTCTTACTCACATCCTAATGTAGAGAAAATCCGTAGAGTCATGTTTCGCACTTATTAAACGGTTTGATAACAACCAAATGCAAGCTAACCCATCAAAGTTTCAAGCAATATGCCTGGATAAAAAAGCCCACGAATCCATTAAGACTTTTAATATTAACGAATCGGAGATAACTTGCGAAGACTCGGTTAGCTTATTAGGTATAAACATTGATTTCATGCTCAAGTTTGACACCCATGTGTAGAAAAGTTTCTAAACTCATTACTAAATCTGGACGAATGGCCATTTACCACTCTTTTATTGAATCAAACTTTAATTATTGCCCACTTGCTTAGCGTTTTTGTAGTAGCAAAAATACTACTAAAAAGATTGAAAAAATCCAAGAGAGAGCATTGCGCTTTATTTCCGATGATGCTATATCTCCTATCTCTACTCTTAAAAAAAGCAAATATTCAGCAACTACACATAAAGAGAATTAGGTCAATGGCCATTGAAGTATATAAAATAATAAACAAAATTGCCCCGGACTACGTTCTTAATCTGATAACTCTAAAACACACATCATATATAACCTGCTTTACCAAAATACTGCTACCGTCCCGTCGGTTAGAACAACTAATTTCGGTAAAAAAATCTTTCAGATTTAAAGCCGCTAGAATCTGGAATAGACTTCCAACTGAAATACGACTGGCAGACTCTTATACGTCAGTGGGACGGCGACTTATGTAACTGTGCCTTATGCACTTTTTAATTAAGCCGTTATATATCTAAACCAAAACATATATGTATGTATAAATAATTTATTTATATTGAACCCTATCATGCCTATGTGTAAATCTTAACATAATGAAACATCTAATAAATTTTAAAAGGATAAATAAATGGTTAAAACCCTTTTTATCAAAAACATTTTTTAATGGGAAGTATGTACAAAAAAAAAACATTCAAAAAAAAGGAAAAAACGGGGGAAAAGTTTTAAATGTTTCTTATATATAACATGTATATGGCAATGCCAATATATTTTTTTCATATCTTTTTTGCATATTTTGTATATAAATTGTGTTTTTTCAAATTTATATTTTTATCATTGTTTGTCGGAAGAAAAGCTCATCATGGCTTATGTTGTCTGTAGAAATATCCGACGTTAAATAAAGTTTGTTGTATCTTGTATGGTCGACAATCGGACTACCAGTCAGCAAAAACATCATATCTGTTCAGCTTTTACACGTACAAGTTACAACAATACAATTTAGACAATTTATAAATCACATCTCTGACAATTTAATGCGCTATACCAAAGCAATATTATTTGAGCGGTCTAGTAGAAATTAACCTTCAAATATGCCAATGTGAAATAAAACTAGAACTCACCGCAAATTGAACAAACAGTTGCGTAACTGAAACTCGCAAAACTGACAAGATATCCCAGGTAAACTAGGGGCCATGTCCAACGAAAAAATGAACACACAATCCAAGACAGTAGTTTTAAATCAATGTACATTGATGATAGTCACACGCTTTCAATTCAATAACTCTTTAACTCTTGTGTTCAGAGCTCCATCGTATTAAATTGTAACCCCTTATTGTCTAATTATCTCCCCTTTGTATGATGACCTGTAAAAATGTGGCTATTGGCTATTCTGAAAATCTGGTTCTGGCAAACATATATTCCAGTCTGACGTATAACAATGCACTATATGCGATTCAAACTTTAACAGCGTTAAACATGATGATATCTAAACAATATGCTCATCAGAAGTCTTTGACCAGCTGGCCCTGTTCGATTACTAAGGATCGGTGTCAAAGTTTGAAAAACAGCTGAGCAAGGTGGATTCGCAAGGGCAGGGGATTGGGTTCGACATAAACCGGACGTTGGGTTGCCGATCTGTATCTTTCGCACAGGAAAATAATGTGCACAAATTATTAGTTAATTTCTTTGAATTGCCGAAATAACGTCTAAAATGTATTATTAATTATGCATAAAGCAGCTGGAGTTTTTTGTTGGCTTAATTAAGCATATCTCTATTAATTTTCTCGCGTGACTTATAATCAATTACATGCAATGTCCTGATACTTAATTAGCAAATAAACGCGTAAAGATGAGTTGTTATTTGTTTCTTGTATCGTTTTACTCATTTCTATTTAGGTGTTGATCCGTTGAGTTCAAAATTGCGGTTATTGAAAAAAACACTGCATTTTCAAAGACGGCGTAAACGTGATTTGTTTTAGTAATGTCTACTTACGCAACAAGTCTCCGTTATGACACTTGATAGTGTTTTCCCACTGAGTTTCATGTATTCTGAGATGGCGGATTTTTTTATCATTGTTGTTGACTGGGACCTGTGCCTCAAGAAGCCGGACTACCATATGGCTTGTCTTTCCTATGTATGGGTGTTTTATGATCATAGGGGACTCAGATGGGTGTTTGGATGATGTCAATTTAAATGTAGACGCTTGTTAAAGATTTTCTCCACTTTGTTGTGAAGACTTGTGTGAGATGGTCCAGTTCGGGTTTGAAGTCTTCAGAGTTGCGGTTGACTGCTCGTTTAGTTAAAGTGTTGATAATGCCTGATTTCTTGCTATTTGGGTGGTTGGACTGGGCGTGGATGTACTGGTCGGAGTGAGTCGGTTTTCGATAGACACTAGAGTTTTTGGTTGGTTTTGTTTGTTTGATTGGTGTTTAACGTCAAGGGTTTTTTTTACTTGTATGACGACGGACTGGTTGGAGATACCATTTTCTGTGTGGGCCGCATGCAATACTCGCTTAAAGCTTTCTTTTTCTTTTTACAGAGAAGAACAATTTAGATAAACATGTTACTCCTTGAACTCTGCGTGAAACACCAAACGCAACTACTGTGACAGCCTGAAGACCCGCGGGCTGCCCCATATACTCACTATATAAGTGCACAATGGCAGGCACAGGTTTATACTGGTTCCGATGTAGATTCCGTATAATTGCAACTATACTAGGGATAGAGAATATAACCAGCAAACATAATAAAACACATTCTCTATCCCGAGGAATCAGCAGTTTTTTTCTGGACGGCTCTGTGTGCAAAGGACCGGACGAGACATGGAATCTTTATATATATTTACTATAAAATGGCAACAGACAATAAAAATAAAATTAAACATACAAATACGTTGTAAATGACATCTATGTACATTGTAAATACAATGTAGATTACATTTTTATTTTACGTGAAATATTCTTATAAGACATTTAATGTATATATTGTTATTATTAATAATTTATCGTTATAGCAGTTTTGTTCAACTTAAAGAACTTACCTGAGGGTAGACTGTCTCTGTAACACCTTAACGTGCACTTGATGTTTACTGTTTTTCAAGGTTGATATAAAGTATAACTTATCGTCCGTTGAGCAGAGAAGGAAAAGACCGAAACCCATACGTGTATAGCGACACCATTCGAATAGTACAATGTGGTTGTCATAAATAAATATTAGTTTATCTATTAAGCATATAGGTAAACACTATATAATATATTGACCCATGAAAATCTAACGTTCACGCCGTCCTACTTTGCGACCTGTCACTCTCTCTCTCTGTGATGTCATGCATCGCTAAGCAGATTTCTTCACTCCCAGCATAACAGGGGCATACATTCACTTCAGTGTCAGTGAGTGACGTCCACTTAAGGCAACGATGGGATATTAGGACTTGGGGAGTTATCAGTTAAAATGATTCAGTGAATGAACAGGGTATGTCAGCTGAACAGTTCTATCTCCAGTACTACAGCGTTAAACCCCAATCAATCAATAATCAATCAATCATCTGTCAATCAATATAAAGTACTTTAGTGAATAGCTTTAACTTACACATATTCAAATGAACAGTTTTCTGTCAGCTGAACAGTTCTATTTTAGCTCAACTTTTTTTTTTTAAAAATTGACATTTTAAGAAAATTAGTTGAACAGGTTTCTGTCAACTCAAAATTTGTCACTTAAAGCTATCATTAAGAATGCCCACACAAACCACAGCTATATATAAACTAACATATTCCGATGCAGTATAATTTATTTATTAGTAATTTATTCTTATATCAGTATATATTGTTAAAATTTGGTAGCTCCTGTAATAAATGGAAAAAAAGAATGATGTAATGATGGAAAGGGGCCCTAACGTACAATGCAGTATAATTCAAAGCCAATCGCCATGGAAGGTCAGATAGCTCGGATTTAATTTATTCGTGGAAGTAGAGGTGGACGAAAACCTATTTGAAATAAATGTGTCAGACAGAAAGACGATAAGAGCCGGCGGAGATGCGTTTTTATAGGCTGTACAGTTGGACAGACAACGGAGAATGATGTAGATATCCGTGCAACATAACCATGCAGCAAACGAAAGTAGCCGGTATATATTCCATTTTCTGTTTGCAGTGAAGAAACGGGTTACAGGGGAAGTTGCCAAATCTATACCAACTTGTTATATGCTCAAATGCATCTTTCTATGCAAGGGTCAGTATGTGTAGGACGAGATTTTCACATTACTATCCTTTGCTGTAAATCGAAAGGAAAACGTGGCAAAAATTTACTTGGACTATGGCAGAAACAAGCAGCCAATCAAAAAGTCGTTTACACATCAAAGTCTATACAACAAACAAGCGTGGGACCACTGCCAATTAACATGTCTGTGATGATGTCAGGACTCGTTAATGGGGCGAAGAGCGTACATGTATATTACATGTACAGACTACTTGTCATCCTGTGTTTAGACCGCCTCTTTCTCATTCTAAGAAAGCCCCAATCGGATTTAGTAGAGTAAAGAGAGGTGATCCGAAAGTAACTGCTGTAAACTCTAATAAGAATATAAGTAGTTAACACCGGTTTAAATCGCTAATAGCGTATACGTGGTTTTCCGGTTATGACGTTACGACAACAGAGTGATGTCATAACTCAAAACCTTCGTATTGAGATACACCTATACAACATGGTGTGACATCATCTAGTAGACGATAAGATTTAATAGTGTTCGAGCAACCGAGCCCTGAATGACAAACCCCTTGTTTTCATCTGGGATTGATCTAGGTAGCCAAAACACCTGCAAAGCTCATCCTCGTTATCAAGTCTGTCTATCCATTTCGCTGATAACTATCGCCAAATCAATATACTGACTTGTCGAAGCAAAACCCTCGCTAACTTGCTAACAGCATCCATCTACATGGACTCTTACTCTTCTTAACCAGTAAAATGTTAAATATATTTGAGGAGTTTTAGTCTGTCCTTTTGGGGTTCTTTTCAACTCTCTTTTTGATTTACGGCCAAATGTATGAAATTGTTAAAATGTTCACGCAACAGCGTAGCTGAATTTCAGCTGTATGTGGCGCAAAAGACCAATAAATCAATCAGTGTTAATTAGCATTTTATTCAACATTTCTTTCCGATGGTGTCTAGAGAGTGTTGTGTATATCTCATGCAATCCATTGATTGTCTGCCTTATCACATTTAGCTAATAGTTACCAGTAAAGATTGGCAGAAGCTTACCATTGGCGAAACACCTCCCATGTTCATTTTTGTTTGGGCCAAAAGTTTCTGCATAACAAAATAATAAAAGATGTTATGTGACATTGTTTAATATTCCCAAGACTTTCTTTATTTCCCGACTGAGTGTCTTGTGCAATACCTAGCTTGTCACGTGCTTAGTCTCTACAAAATAAATGGAACAATTTAATCTTGACTGAAAGATGTAGTAAATGTCTTTCTTTTGACACAACCTTCACATCTAGTATCTATTTCGCCAACTAATTCTCAATTAGCCTGAAGTGTACAACTCGGGATTTGCTCCAGAAATTCTGTGCCAATAAGGAAAAATTCTTGTAAATAAAATAACTCTGCTTTCATTTCTTATACTGATATCAGACAATGCTTTTTGTTGTCCATGTAGAACAGATTGTGAAGGGGTCTGGGGATTTATTCAATAAACCGTTGATTAATGTTAACCTAAGGATACTCTACTCCCCCTAAGCTCAATATTTGCGAATTTTTTTATTGTTGCATATTCAAAAAGTTGAGAGGGTGATCTTTATCCTAGAGCAGACCCGATTAAAAAATGATAAAACTTGACTACATTATTTACAACAGCGGTGTTTTGACAATCAATTAAAATCGGGTAGCTACCTGGAGAGGATTAACAGTCTTAATATTGAGAACGTTAGTTAGAAGATAGGTGTGTACTAGAGACTCCATGGATAGAACTATATATATGCTTATCTCCCTTAACAGTCCATTAGGGGATTATACCATATTAAGCAGCTTTGAGGGCTTCCTAGTTGAGAATGATTTTTTTAATTTTTAACAAATAATCTGCAACGTGTATCAACAAGTTAAAGAAACGCAAATAAAGAATAGGTTTTGATATCGATGGCCTATATATTTATCTTCATTGAACATATACAATCATACCTACATATTCAACCATACAATTCATTTCACGCTTTTATAAACTACCTCGGAAATGCCTCGGAGACGATTGACGTCCGACAAACCATTCTCGTCCGTTAGACTGTAGTCAGCACATTGATTCAGAAATTGACTGTAATGAAGGGAGCCCATGTGTTGGTGCATCGGCAAAGAAGATCATTTCGACTGTTGTCAACTAGTGCCAGCGAAGACGACTGTATAGAGGAAGCGGGTGGTGTCACTGCTTCCGGCAACATGATTTGGGGAGTTACTGAATTAATTGAGAGTCGAAGAGACAATGCGGTTTGTTCTTCTTGTTTGGCCGGTAATATATGTACACTATTGACTGACATTCTCTCTGCATCTCTGCATTCAACTTGTTTCGATAGAGCTTGTTTGGATCTTTTCGCCTTTGACATGGTTGTCTTCCGGGGTATTTACTATCAGTTGTCCTGGTTGCCAATGTATATACACTAACTGACGCCACATGTCGTTGATTGGTCTTAAGAGATTGATCACAGCTTGAATGGAATTCGACTAACATTTGACACGGCCAGCTCTTGTCAGTTTTAGAGAAAAACTGGTAATTTCATAATATATACTGTATTAATAATAATAAAAATCTTTATTAACTTGGGCTTTGTATCCCCTCGCCATACAAGAATAAAGCAACTTCGCAATGATAAACACAATATACATAATAATACTTTGCAATCACAGCTGGTAGTGAGACCGCCGAAATATCGATAAGAAATATGAAAAGTGAATGAAGGTAATAGCGCGTTAACCGTGAGAGAAAGTCAAAAGGTATTCACTTCTAATCAGGAAAGCCTGATAAACAAATTTTCCTATTTTACGTCATACACCTTGCTGTGTGGAATTCAATAGCTGTGTGAGCTTATACATGCTCATCTTTGTTACAATCATATGGCTTAATTAATTGTTTGCGAAGTTCTCTATAAAAAGGACATATTAATACAAAGTGATATTCGTCTTCAACCTCATTTAGATTACAACAGAGACTCTGCAATTCTGTCTAGGGACATTATTATTACCATGCCTACCCGTTTCGATACGCAGCCTATGAGAAGATGCGCGAGCTTTGCTAATGCTGTCCTAAGATAATGCGAGATAATTTTTGACAAATGTATTGGATGTTCAAAATTTGTATTTATGCTTTTAAGAAGAAACAGTCGTGGCGAATTATATTGTTCACGCCAAGTTGTAACGAAATTGGATATACTGGTAAACATAGATTTTTGTGCACTGATTCTTGAAATAACCACACTTCTGCAAAAGGTCTATAGAACACAACAGCTCACGTAATTGAGTAACCCGATTAGACATGCCAGCTTCAGAATGCTGATAGCTTGCCTTTAAGATAGGGTTGGTAGTTGTCAAAACTTTGAACCAGTATTTAACTATTTTAGCCTCCAGTTCAAAACACAGGTATTTTAGTTTGCTTATGTTATCGGAAATCTGCTTATGCTGACAGTACTCAAGTAGACAATTTGATATACCTTGAAGTCCATTAATGGATTCTTAGAGTATAACCAAATCATCTGAGTAAAGAAAAAGATATAACGCTAAACCATCTAATTGAACAGATGTGTCTAATGTTGAAGACAACTTTTGTTCAAGGTCACTAAGGAAAATTGAAAATAATATGGCCGAAGCTACCTCCCCTTGCATCAAGCCGCATACTATTCTGTTTTATCCCCACAATGTAGGATACAGGAGCGGACCGAACTATACATAGACTTAAGTACAGTTACTAGTTTTCCACCGCAATTATAACTTATTAGCTTCTGCCATAAAATGTTTATATTTATACTATCAAACGCATTCTTGAAGTCAACAAAAACACAATAAAGGCGTTTTCGTTCATTAAGATATTTAGAAATTAAAGCATTCAATGCATATAGAGTATCCACAGTACCGAGCTCTCTTTGAAGGCCGAATTGACTGGCAGGTATACATTGTCAGACGCCCACTTTGTTATTCTTAGAGTTGACACACCAGTAAATGTCTTCGCTAGATAGCTTGTCAATGTTATTCCCCAAAAAAAGCATTACATAATTGGAACAGTATTGGTGCAAACACATTACACCCAGCCTTAAAAAAATAATTTAATAAAAAAAATTC
Organism: Mopalia vespertina; assembly: GCA_030265115.1. Classification (NCBI taxonomy): domain Eukaryota; kingdom Metazoa; phylum Mollusca; class Polyplacophora; order Chitonida; family Mopaliidae; genus Mopalia; species Mopalia vespertina. The sequence continues at coordinate 193 of JAQQZZ010021650.1, read as the reverse complement.
ACCATGACATTTCCCCGTTTTTAATAATTTTATAACAGTTCGTATTCATCAGTGGTATTTTCTGAATCATATACTACTGGAATAAAGTAACTGTGCATCATCTGCAGTGATGCCACGTTCTAATGAATGAAGATAAGAACATGATATTTGGTATTCTGTTTAATCACTGTTTAACTGTTGACAGGATAATCTC
>JAQQZZ010021639.1:0-11119 GCA_030265115.1 Mopalia vespertina | reverse complement strand
CACACTATTGTAACTTATGGAAATAAACTATCGGTTTATTTTCACATTATTGTAACTTATGGAAATAAACTATCGGTGTATTTTCACACTATTGTAACTTATGGAAATAAACTATCGGTTTATTTTTACACTATCGTAGCTTATGGAAATAAACTACCGGCTTATTTTCACATTATTGTAACTTATGGAAATAAACTATCGGTTTATTTTCACACTATTTTAGCGTAAGGAAAGAAACTATCGGTTTATTTTCACACTATTGTAACTTATGGAAATAAACTATCGGTTTATTTTCACATTATTGTAACTTATGGAAATAAACTATCGGTTTATTTTCACATTATTATAACTTATGGAAATAAACTATCGGTTTATTTTCACACTCTTGAAACTTATGGAAATAAACTATCGGTTTATTTTCACACTATTGAAACTTATGGAAATAAACTGTCGGTTTATTTTCACACTATTGTAGCTTATGGAAATAAACTACCGGCTTATTTTTACACTATTGTAACTTATGGAAATAAACTATCGGTTTATTTTCACATTATTGTAACTTATGGAAATAAATTATCGGTTTATTTTCACACTCTTGAAACTTATGGAAATAAACTATCGGTTTATTTTCACACTATTGTAACTTATGGAAATAAACTATCGGTTTATTTTCACACTATTGTAGCTTATGGAAATAAACTACCGGCTTATTTTCAAATAAGTTTCCTAAAGCAAAGAAATCTGTCATAAACCTCTCAAATTGAGCATTATTTATATAATTAAAGTTAGAAACCATGAATGTCTAAGCGACTTAACACTTGCAATCGTTCCTCAAATCAGAGAACCCTTATTGCTATTTGGATTTAACTGTTGGCTTGGAAATAATTGCCTAATTTAACATTTCTTACTGGTTTAAAATTGTTCATGTAAAACCTTCAACAACTTAGTTACCTTATTCACGGGATACAATACAGCCAAAGGAATTTTTCAACATTTATAAATAAATTCGTCAGTCAAACCCTTCGTCTTGAGATAAAGACGACATAAATAGCTAACAAACAATGTTTAAGCTTTATGAGGCTATTGTCCGTTTCTTTCACCGAATATGTTCACTGATCATTATTACTTGCACAGAATACGGTTGCATAAAATTTCTGACCTAACTCAGAGATCATGACAACCTTTATTCTTGAAGCTGTGTCAGTTTATAAATGGTTTCTCAACTCACGTCTGTGCGAACATTAACAATACAATACAATTCAAATGTATATGATTTATGTACCGTCAATATTATTTTTCAAGAGAGTATAAACTTTATATGCCACAATCGGGATCTGAACGAAATACAGTTCAGTCAATCCGATGTGCAATGTTTATCGTCAACAGATGCCCATTCTCACAATGTTGTCCAGCAGTCTATCGAAGGTGAATCCTAATGCATTTGTTATCATGGAATTTCACCTCTATCGCGTCTCTGATAACGCGCGACACTAAACAGCGATGAGAGGATACAACACGAAGCGTTTTTCACCCACCTGCCAAATACAATTAATGATTTATTCATGCTGATCATCCAACTATCATTAATCCAAACATAGCAAATCTATTGGCACTATTATACAGACTCTGCGACCGTTTGACGGCCTTCAATTGAGGTATGCTGTCGTTAATGCCAAGTTTGTGTCATCTTATTAACAGAAATACATGTTAGAGGGCTCTTTCCTTAATTAATAACCCTAAACAAATAAACAATGAATCTAACAGTGCTAGCTTTTCAGTGAATACCAAAATTGCTCATAGGTCGACAGGAGGACTAAAATATATAACATCCTGGATCGCTGTTAAGTAAAGATCATCGAATTCGCTGAGCTAGGGTTCGCCACTGTTTGTATTAGAAATGCGGTCATCCTACCTAACAAAGTACTTACCTGAGAGGTAATCTAGGTTAAACGTATTGACTTGCAGTACGGTAACATATCATATTATATTTTTCAGCTGTTTTAAAGGGGTCACCCAAATATAGTTCTTATCGAAACATTCTGATTGCTATGTATCATTAAAGTTTTTTAATAAATCAAGACCAAACCTTCGAAAGACAAAATACTCAATGATCAATATTTTGCTTCTCCGAACCAACACGCATACGAGTGAAATTCCAATTCAAACTAAAGCCGGGCCTCGTGAATATAACCGGCATTTCAAGAGCCTAAATTTTGTCACTCAGATAAACACAATAAAGGCGAGTATAATAAGTGGAATGTCGCCAATCAAATTCTCAAACTGGTGTGCTACCTGCCCCATATGATTGTAATTTGCTGGAAGAAAAGTCGAGGATTGAATAAAAACGAAAAGCTTTTAACTTAAAATTAAAAAAAGGGTCTGATTTACATTGTGGCGACCAACCCTCTTTCAATGGAGGTAAATGCAGTCTTTCATTCAACACTAAAACCGATGTCCAGGGCATATTTCTCTCCGGGTATATTTCTCTCCGGGCATATTACTCTCCGGACATATTACCCTCCGGACATATTCCTCTCCGGGCATATTTCTTTCCGGGCATATTACTCTCCGGACATATTCCTCTCCGGGCATATTACTCTCCGGACATATTACTCCCCGGGCATATTCCACTCCGGGCCTATTTCTCTCCTGGCATATTACTCTCCAGAAATATTACTCCCCGGGCATATTCCACTCCGGGCCTATTTCTCTCCGGGCATATTACTCTCCGGACATATAACTCTCCGGGCATATTCCTCTCCGGATATTCCTCTCCATACATATTTCTCTCCATACACATTCCCCTAAAAACTTCCCCCTCTGTATATATTCCCTTCTGTATATATTTTCCCTATGATATATTCCCCTCGGCACATATTCCACCAGGGACATTTTCCCTAAGGACTTCCCCCTCTGTACATATTCACTTCTGTGCATATTTTCCTTTGAACATATTCCCCTCTGTACATATACCTCTCTGAACATATTCCCCTCTGTACATATACCTCTCTGAACATATTCCCCCCTGTATATATACGAGCATTAGGGCTCTATCTCATTTAGGTCATTTCGTCATGCCACCAGGGATCAGGGCTCTATCCCATCCATGTCGTTTCGTCATGCCATCAGGGATTACAGATGTTTCCCGTCCACGACGTTTCGTCATGCCATCAGGGATTAGGGATGTTTCCCGTCCAGGACGTTTCGTCATGCCATCAGGCATTAGGGCTCTTTCTCATCCAGGTCGTTTCGTCATGCCATCAGGGATTAGGGCTCTTTCCCATCCAGGTCGTTTCGTCATGCCATTATGGATTAGGGTTCTTTCCCTGACAGGTCGTTTCGTCATGCCATCAGGGATTAGGGCTCTTATACAAGGCAAAAAGCAATACATGATTAAATCTGGAAAAATGTCACCTTAACTATTTTCTTGTGTATATAATCTATCTATTGGACTGACAGTCTTTCCCGTTTCACTCGAAAGAAGTCAGCTTTCTTTTTGGCGGCACAGCAAGCAACCATATATATCCACTTCTGTTGGATTTGATTAATAAACCGCGGGGAAAAAATCTGGGGGAAAAAAATTGTTTTTTTCGGTCTTTGGCACGACAGTTATTTTAAACACTATTTAAAGTTGACTGATCAAATATTATCAAATAATTTTAGCAATTGTCAAATATTATGTTCATCAGTGTCATCAATATTAACAGGAATTTATGAAATGCGAGTCCGTAGTTCCCAAAAGTGGAAAAAGCTTACCGTTATTCAGTATTATGTTCGCAAGCCAACATTCTGTACAGTGTTTTTTGAAATTACATTTGGATATGATGTTTTCTTAACTTTCTTTCCTTTTTTATTTTTATTTTTTTTTATATTTATTTATTGGTTTAAGTTTTACTTTTAAAATAGTGCTTTATACAGGACATACATAAACGATATAGAAATTGAAAGCTGACTATATGGCTTGAGATTCTAGTATTTTTCCTTTCTTATGCATCCGCCTTTCACTAGACAAAAATACAGCTGTTGTCGTAAGGGAAGGTTTTAAACGACTGGGGCCTGCCGACGCAGATATATGTGTCAAGACTCTGTATACAAATAATGTGGAGAGGGTCTAGATGGTGAAACCTCTATTACCACTTAGGATGATAGCTACAATGACTCTGCTTCAGATTTCGAGTAATCAAAGGTAGAAGCATTTTTTAAAACAGCCCAAAGCAAAAACGTTTAATTTTTTATGACCTGTTTTTTTATGAAGCTTCGTTTGACTATACAATTCCATTCTTTATTTCGCTCTGTCCACCGAGGTGATCATAAATACATTAATACATATACATAATCATATATAATGTATATCTAGTTGATGGAAAAGTGTAATGGTCTCTAAATTTTATATGGAAGCTTTACAATGCAGTTTTCCATGCACAATTCATCTTTAATAACAGAATATAACCGTCCTTATTTATTATATATTTATTATCTTGTTAATTCTACTTTTAAATATTTTTAGATTTCCGGGATTTTTATGTATCCATACGTCGGACACACCAAGTTTGTTAAATGAAAGTTTAACAAATTCAAACAATTTGTTCTTTAAATTTCCATTCATAAATTGGAAATATATAAATCTATACATTAAGTAGTTTAATTTGAAGAGTTTCCTAAAAAAAATTTGGCACAATAAATTAGCAACTGTTTACAGATAACCATTGACGAAGGTATCTACCTAAATCTCCAAAGACTATAAAATGTGGGGTGCATTTTCGTATGTGTAATATGTGCTTTAGAAAATCTGTTTGAACAGTATCTATAATGTTGGTACACTGGTAGACAATTGTATTGTCAAATAGTTTCAGTACACAGTCTATTAGTAACGTTAAATTATATGCTCGTTTATACAGTGTGCACAATGCTTTCCTTGCTTGAGAAACAATGTGTTTTTGTTGCATCCTTAAAGATTTTAGTCTTAGACAGGACCCAAAGTATACTTTCATGTATCAACAGCTTCATTTTCGACTCCGTCTATAGCAACTGAAATTTATTTTTCCTGGAACCAAAAACAACAATTTTGGTCTTTTCTAGATTGATATCTAATTTCCATTTTTTACATTAGTAACCGTTATATAGATCCAAAATAATACTTTTGTTATTTTGAAGTAAAAGTTACTGTAAACTGTTCAAAAACAAAGAAACAATTAATGGACATAAATTCCCCCTTGTCTAATACCAATATTACAATCAAATATTTCAGATAAATTGTTTTCAAAGCTTATATAAAACTTAATGTTTTATGCAAATTAAATATATCATGACATGTTTTACCGTTTATCCTTTCCTTTAGTAATGTATGCCATACTCTGCATCGCCAAACACTATCAAACGTTTTCTTGAAATCAATTAAAACGCTTTAGAATATTTTTCTTTTCGTTTTTAGATATTGTATCAGTGAGTGAAGGGTAAATAATTATGTGATCAGTTTCTGAGTAACCCTTTCGAAAACCTACCTGGTATTCTGAAAGTGAGTTATTAATTGTCAGAAATTCATTTAGACGGGCGTTTAAAACCGACGTAAATTAATTCCCAATACAACTTAGAAGCGTAATGGGTCTATAATTTTCAGTTTGTTTATACTGACGACTTGCATTGGATAAATTTGTTCTATTTTCGTCATTTTTACAAATTTCACGAAGTCAAACATTTCCCCAAAGTAATTGTCAAAGAATATACAATAAATAGCGCGACTGGAGCAGTTGCATTACCTTATTAGCCATGAAGAGGAGCAGGGAATAATGGTTCCAAATCCATCAAACAAGTGCATCGACCTTGATTTGAGAGTAGGCCTTGGGTCTTCTTGTCATTGCTTGATTAACATCAAAATCGAAAATATTCCTCATCGAACACTTGATCTCACATGCGCTAGCCATTGGTTCGTCGATGAATTCAACACAAGCCGATACTCGTCATTGTTTTCTAGACCACGTGATCAAGATTCGTCAGTGCCGTTGCTGTATTAACAAAATGAATGATCATTCATTCATTCGATTCACAGAGAAATGATAATGCATTCATTCGATTCACAGAGAAATGATCATCCACTCATTCGATTCACAGATAGATGATCATCCATTCATTCGATTCACAGATAGATGATCATCCACTCATTCGATTCACAGAGAAATGATAATTCATTCAATCCACAGAGACATGGTCATTGATTCGATTCACATAGAAATGAACATTCATTCATTCACAGAGACATTCATTCGATTTACAGAGAAGTGATCATTCATTCGATTCTCAGATAAATGATCATTCATTCGATTCACAGAGAAAGGGTTATTCATTCTATTCACGAATACAATATCAAACATAATATAAAAATGTAAAAGGTGGAATTTATTTAACTGTGCCGATGTGGGAATAATCGGCCTGTTGTTGAGGTAAAACGCCCGAGTAGGTAATCGATTCTGAAATTAAACGGACAATCGCGTTAATGATAACAACGGGAATACTTATATGGGTTGGTGTCTTTTTCGAAATGAACATAACAAAATGGACGGGTTTTTTTAGATGTCGCCTACTTCTAATTTTGCGCATAATATATTTTATTAATATATCAATTTAACACAAGTGGCAATCCGGAAAATTAATGGATTATTTAATTAATTGACTGATTCATTTATTGATTAATTAAATCGTTGATTCATTCATTGATTCATTCATTTATTCACAGAGAAATGATTATTCATCATTCAGTCATTTATTCATTCACAGAGAAATGATCATTCATTAATTTGATTCACAGATAAATTATCATTTATTCATTTGATTCACAGAGAAATGACCATGCAGTCATTGATTCGATTCACAGGGAAATGATCAATCATTCATTCGATTCACAGAGACATGATCATTCATTCATTCGTTTTACAGAAAATGTATCATTCATTCATTAGATTCACAGAGAAATGATCATTCATTCATTCATTCATTCATTCCATTCCATTCACAGAAAAAATGATAATTCATTTAGTCGATTCACAGAGAAATGATAATCCATTCGTTCGATTCACAAAGAAATGATCATTCATTTATTCACAGAGTAAGGATCATTAATTCATTCACAAAAATATAATCATTCATGCATTCGATTCACAAAGAAATGATCATTCATTTATTCGATTCACAGAGAAATGATCATTCATTTATCCGATTCACAGAGAATTGATAATTCATTCATTTGTTCACAGAGAAATGAGCATTCATTCATCCATTCGATTCATCGAGAAATAATCATTCATTCATTCGATTCACAGAGAAATGATCATTCATTCATTCATTCATTCACAGAGAAAGGATAATTAATTCATTCACAAAAATATAATCATTTATTCACGGGGAAATAATCATGCAATCATTCATTCGATTCACAGAGAAATGATAATTCATTCATTCATTTTATAGAACAATTATCATTCATTCATTCGATTCACAGAGAAATGATAATTCATTCATTCAATTTACAGAACAATTATCATTCATTCATTCGATTCACAGAGAAATGATAATTCATTCATTCGTTTTACAGAACAATTATGATTCATTCATTCGATTCACAGAGAAATGATAATTCATTCATTCATTTTACAGAACAATTATCATTCATTCATTCGATTCACAGAGAAATGACCATTCATTCATTCATTCGATTCACAGAGAAATGATAATTCATTCATTCGATCTACAGAAAAATGATAATGCATTCATTCAATTCACAGAGAAATGATCATTCATTCAGTCGATCTACAGAGAAATGAGCATTCATTCACTTGATGCACAGAGAAATGATATTTATTCATTCGATTCATAGAGAAATGATTATTCATTCATTCGATTCACAGAGAAATGATAATTCATTCATTCGATTCACAGGGAAATGATCATTCATTCATTCGATTCACAGAGAAATGATCATTCATTTATTCGATTCATGGACAAATTATCATTCATTCATTCGATTCACAGAGAAATGATCATTCATTCATTCGTTTTACAGAACAATTATCATTCATTCATTCGATTCACAGAGAAATGACCATTCATTCATCCATTCGATTCACAGAGAAATGATCATTCATTTATTCGATTCCTGGAGAAATGATCATTCATCCATTCGTTCATAGAGAAATGATCATTCATTCATCCATTCACAGAGAAAGGATCACTAATTCTTTCACAAAGAAATAATCATTCATTCATTTGGTTCACAGATAAATTATCATATGTTAATTTTATTCACAGATAAATTATCATGCAGTCATTCCTTCGATTTACAGATAAATGACCATTCATTCAGTCGAGTAACAGAGAAATGATAATTCATTCATTCGATTCACAGAGAAATTATCATTCATTCATTCGATTCAGAGAAAAATTATCATTCATTTATTCGATTCACAGAGAAATGAGCATTCATTCATTCGATTCACAGATAAATGAGCATGCGTTCATTCAATTCACAGAGAAATGATAATTCATCCATTCGATTCACATAGAAATGAGCATGCATTCATTCAATTCACAGAGAAATGATCATTCATTCATTCGATTCACAGAGAAATGAGCATGCATTCATTCGATTCACAGAGAAATGAGCATGCATTCATTCGATTCACAGAGAAATGATCATTCATTCATTCGATTCATAGAGAAATGAGCATGCATTCATTCAATTCACAGAGAAATGATCATTCATTCATTCGATTCACAGAGAAATGATCATTCATTCATTCGATTCACAGAGAAATGATCATTCATTCATTCTATTCACAGAGACATGATCATTAATTCTTCCATTCACAAAGGCATGATTATTCATTCATTCGATTCACAGAGACATGATAATTCATTCTTCGATTCACAGAGAAATGATCATTAATTCTTCGATTCACAAAGGCATGATTATTCATTCATTCGATTCACAGAGACATGATAATTCATTCTTGGTTCACAGAGAAATGATAATTCATTCTTCGATTCACAGAGAAATGATAATTCATTCATTCGATTTACAGAAAATGTATCATTCATTCATTCGATTCACAGATAAATACTCATTCATTAATTCGATTCACCGAAAAAATATAATTCATTCATTCATTCGATTCACAGAAAAATGATAATTCATTCATTCGATTCATAGAAAAGTGATCATTCATTCATTCGATTCACACAAAAATGATCATTCATTCGATTCACAGAAAAAAGACCATTCATTCATTCGATTCACAGAAAAAAAATATAATTCAGTCATTCATTCGATTCACAGAAACATTATAATTCATTCATTCGATTCATAGAAAAGTGACAATTCATTCATTAAATTCATAGAGAAATGATCACTCATTAATTCGATTCACAGAACAGAGATAATTCATTCTTCGATTCACAGAGAAATGATAATTCATTCATTCAATCGACATAGAAATGTTAATTCATTCGATTCACAGAGAAATGATAATTCATTCATTTGATTCATAGAGAAATGATCATTCATTCAATTCACAGAGAAAGGGTTTCGATTCAAGAATACAATATCAAACATAATGTAAAAAATAAAGGGTGGAATTTATTCAACTGTGCCGATTTGGGATTAATCGGCATGTTGTTGAGGCAAAACGCCAGAGTAGACGATTTGCCTCCTTGGTACGACAGGCGTTTTGCCCCATTAGCAGCCCTTTTGTCTTTTTTGACGATTATATGTGACAAACAGTTGCCGCCAAATTATAATATGTTATTTATGCACTAAACATACAAGGTCAACAAAACATCCTAAGTAGGAACAATTAATTTGCCAAATTAAACTGCGATATGCATAACAACGAGGTATATGTTTTAACAAGAATAGGGTACGTTTTGGAACTAACCGCTCACAATCTCAGCTACCCATTGCTTGAAGCAGACGACAAGTGAAACTTTCTCGGTAGACGGCCTCACCTGCAAGGTATATCACCCAGCGCTTCATATGACGTCATTCTTTGTACATGTCTACAAGGCCTTTTGCCTCTCCTGGGCGCTTTGCCCCCGCCCTCCTGTGGATAGCCCTCGTATTAAAGTAGGTTGTAAGATTCCATTTATAAACGGTGTAATGAATAAACGTAATTTCTCCATCCATATAGATCGCGTCTGCCGCTGGCATACACTGATCCATCTTTCCTCCACCTAATTTCTACATCCATTTACATTGCATCTGTCACTGTTATACACCTCGCTCATCTTTTCCCCACCTAATTTCAACATCCATAAATATCGCGTGTGCCACTGACACAAACCCACAGAACTTACAGGTTTTAATTTGACGCTCCAGAGTTTCTGATATAGTGTCCCCACGGCTAACTGGATGTTCACCACAATCCTCTCCTGGTCCTCCAACTTTTTCTTCAGCCTGAACTTTTTCCTGTCTAATTTCTCACTGTAACTCTTCATGTCCTCCAACAACTTCTCACCTCTGAAATAATACATTTATAAAAAAGTGAATTATTTACTCGTTGACTTACTGCTTGTTATGAAAGCTGGAAGGCAACAACAACAACAAAGAAACAGCAACAAACAAACGATAATTTAACTAAAAAATAATAAAGGATATTACACAGTGAATTTTGAATTCCATAAATATTGCTTGAACAGAATGACGCTATTCTAAAGGTGACGTGGAATAGAAGTACGTTATTCGAAACGTCACGACAAATGACTTAACCTTTGTTTTTCCGTGTTGAAATGACGCGCGTTCGTATGTAACGTCATAATAGAAACGAAGGGCTTTGACGCATTACAATTCCAAGTGACAAACAACAAATGATACCAATTCACACCGTACGCGACGCGACTGTCGCGCTGAACGAAAAAAATGTAAAACACTACTTTTTATGTAATAAAATATATACTAGATGCTACTGTCGGGCGACAGTCGCGCTGCTGTCGCCTGTTCTATTACGTAACATTATGACGTTACTCGTTTGCATTGTGACGTCATTGCCTGAGCGAGCCAACCAATGTTAAATCATAGGAATGAAGCGTGTCGTGCAGCGCCCAGTGTGAACAAGACCCAAGCGACGCGACGTCG
>JAQQZZ010021638.1:0-24841 GCA_030265115.1 Mopalia vespertina | reverse complement strand
ATCGTTTTTTTTTTAGCTGTGAAATTAAGTTTTGAATTGCAATTTACGAACCAACTATCGGTTCGTAAAACTAACGTGTATGAGTGACTAACTGCTATCTTAAATTTTATTTTAAATCTGTTAGCCGTTCATTGACAATACAATAATAAAAAATGTCCAGTTGTTTACAAGTGAGCTACATTTTTTGGCACAATTATTTTTTGGTGGAAGACAATCATCATCGACTGCCTAACAATATATACACATGGGCAAACTTATATTGACCTCTGCTTGTGTGATGCGAAGAACATGTTAACTTGATCATTAAATTGTCCATAATCTCTTTATCCTGCTTTGTTCTTTTCTCGGGGTATATAAGCTTAATGAATTTGTTTTGCCAGGAAGTTTGAGGGACCTTTCTGTTGCCCTGGTGCTCTCAGTAGATCTCTCAGTAGATCCTACACTTGATCCTTAAATTGTCCGTCATCTCTTCATCCTGCTCTTTGTTCTTTTCTCGGGGTATATAAGCTTAGTGAATTTGTTTTGCCAGGAAGTTTGAGGGACCTTTTCTGTTGCCCTGGTGCTCTCAGATCTAAGGGGTAATGAGGAGTAGATCCTACACCTATTGGTCTGACACACCGTCATATAAGTGAAATAACCTTCAGAACAGCATTAAACCCCAATCAAACAAATAAACCATGTGAATGCCTATTGAAATTAACAAAAGCATTGTTTTGATATGAATCTCATTAATGTATTGTATATTTTAGTATTTGGCAGAGCAAGAGACTGGAGAAGTGGAGGTGGAGCAACTTCTACAGGACGAGGAGGTGAGTGGCTTCATTCCTACTGTGTGTACTTTCTGTTGATAGTATGAGCAGTGTTCTTCCATCCGCTCTGCATCCATCTAATCCATTTGTGGAACAGAACTTAAAATCTGTTAGACCTACCTTTATAAAACATGTTCATCAGCTATGGTTATCATGTCTTTTGCTATTTACTCGGGCCCGGCATAACCTAAAAATCGGTCCTCTAAAATTTGGTCAGGTAACCTAACATTTGCATTTTCCCCTGGTTTGCTGATTTTTTCAATACATAAATGTGCCTTGGTGAAAAATAAAGCAAAATTGCTTTAAAACACAAACTTAATTGATTATCGGATGACAAGTGTGGTCAAAATCAGTAGCAAAATGCAAATCTAGACAAAGACTGCAAACAATTTGGGAAACCTATGAATAGGTCCTAAATTGAGTTTGCATAACCATGGGTAAACCCCGTTCTGACCGTTCTCCACAACAGCACGGGCCTGCATTTAGAGTACACTGCCACCAATTAAGTGTATCACACTTAAGTTTAGTATTAAACATCAATCAATCTGCAATCAGCCAGTCAACCAACCAATCAACCAACCAATCTATCAATCAACTAATAGTGATAATTAAAAGAACAGATATTAAAAACCGATAAATAAATTATGGTGGACTTTAAAACAGTTCTGTAAGTGGTGAATGTAGACCTATAGCACTATATACTTTTATTTGAAGTACAGAGTTCAAAGGTTAATTCTGTTTAAAGCTGGATTTCTTTCATCATCTATCTATCTATCTATCTATCTTTTTGATTAGCCCTGTTCTATGTGGCTTTCTTTTAGTGTCTGTTTGATTTAACATGTTTTGGTCTGGTTGTTTACTAGAAAACAAGAGTTGGTCTGGCACTGTGAAATCCATCAGGGACCAGGCTTAATAGATAACACTCTGGAGAGAATTAGTGCTCTCAAAATACACCCCTCTGTCTGTAAACACTGCCAACTCTAGCTAGATTTAGGGAGCTTTTTTTACCCCATCTGTTTTTGCTGTACTTCTCAGATGTACATCTGTTAATTAAACATACTTCAAAGTCAGTGTGGGAAATTAGTATATATAGCAATTTGAAATTGACATAAGCAATAATATAGTGATCCTTTAATCCTGATATATTTTTTTCAAACATCGCGATGAGATGGAGAACATTTTAATTTCACCCATACTTTAATCTAGTTTATAAACACTATACGAAGAAATGTCGGTAGAGTGTTTGGCCTGTAGCCCAAAGGCTGTGGCTTAGGGGTTAGCGAGTGCACTTACTAATCCTACTTCACAGGATCATTCACAGGGTCAAGTCAGCCTGTCAACCAACAGAAATATGAGTGAGTCACACAATGTGGCTCCGGCAATCATGGGGGTGGTTTTTACGAGGTTTCCTCTCGGTTTTCCACTGTTATTAGGCAAAGAACACTGTGAAGTGGACAATCTGTCGTCGTATAAGTGAAATACCCTTGAGTACGTTGTTAAACCCCAATCAACCAAACAAACAAACTTTAACCCAAAGATCCCAGGTTCGAATCCCGATGGAGGCAAGCAAATTTTTCTCTTTTCATTTATTCAGAATATACAATAAAATGTTGTGGTCCAGTTTCTGGTAAATGTGGAATCATTGCTGGGTTATCAAGTTGTTTTCCCTGCTATAAATGTAATGTATTTATGTTATTTCCACAAATAAATAAATTATGATGACATTTTATGATTTCAGATATTTTGCTGATGAAATCGATCTATCAGGACTCTCCATAGACTTAGCTTTGAGGAAATTCCAATCTTACTTCAGAATGCCAGTAAGTCCTTTTTTATTGTTTGCATTTATATCAGTGTTTATCATGTTTCCAAACTAAAACCAGACTTAAGTTATGTTTACATTATAAAGTATCATTTTTTTCTTTGCTGTTAAATTTGGCAAGGCCATGTGGAGGGAAGGAGAAGGATAATGGTGTTACAGGAAATTAGAAATGATCTTAATTTACTTCCTGATTCTATTTGCTTTGTCAATAATTACAATTTTTGCCGTATGTATACAAATTTGAGTAAACTGGATGTAGCAAATCAAAAATGTTACATAACACAATTTTTATATGTTTAAATTGTTTTTTTTTTTAGGGTGAAGCACAAAGAATTGAACGTCTGATGGAGGTAAATTATATCTTTTCTTTTGTTTTGCTTTTTTGTTTTATTTTTTTTGCATTTGCATTATACAGTCTTTGTACCTGTATGGATGTAATGGTTGTCTTGTGGCAGACTAATTGGCACTATGAACAGTGTGGGAATAGAGTGGTGCAAATCTGGTGGACTTGTCAGGACAGGACGTGGTTGGTTTTAGGATCATCCTTTAAGTCAACAGCGACCAGAAAATGTCATTCTGCAGGATTTAATCCACTCATAATGAACTTGGTTATAATTCACGTAATGACATCTTTTGTTACCAAGGCAACCCCTGCAATCCGGCCAACTCAATGTGACAGATAATTATTAACGGTGAGAAATTGGGCCTGTGTCAGAATTTCAAGAGATTCCTTCTAATATCGGCATGGCTCTTGAGAAATCTAAATCGCTATGGTGACTCACCATGACGACACTCAGCCATCTGCTATCCTGCATTTGTCCCCACCCCCTCTTCCTACTCTTATTCTGTCATTCCCCCACCCATCAACAGCCACAAAATAAAACCATTCTAGGGATTTTGACAGTTTAACTGTCAGATTCTTGTGTAATCACCATTGTGCTGATATCGATATTATACAGCCGCAGCTCACTGAATTTTATAAATACAGTCAGTTTCACTTCATTATTTCTGCAGTGGTAATTCAAAAATATCATGTGAATAATCCAAATATTTTATGGTTATTTTATAAATTATCTGTTACAAAACTTTCCCCTTATTAACAGTCTGTGTTGCTTGGCTAATAAAAAGGGCCATTTGCACCAACATTTTTATTTGAAAATGTGACTCTTACAAATTTCTCTTACAAAAGATTCCAAACATAACTGTAAGTAACACCTTAGAGGATCGCTGATACATTTTTGAAAAAAAACATTTAAAACGTTTTAACACTTTTAGAATCTACAGAAGCATTTTGTCCATTGGTTCAATGTGATAAAAGTTGTTGTTTACTCTCTGAGGAGAACACCCCGACTAATCAATGAGCACTGCCACAATCAGGATGATAATACAGGACTTGATCCCAGTAAACTGCTCTCATCTCATGAGACCACTTTATCACATTACGTCTTAACACAAGACAGCAACAAAGCCATAGAGACAGGGCACTCTTAAGGGACTGGGGTGTTTCCAGACCATAAAATAAATGGTATGTGATTGCCTTGCGACATGCAACAAACAGCCAGTGACTAGGAGATCTCCTGGGATTCAGAGTCTCGAATTCTGTTCCATTTTACCGTTGAAAATGTGTATCCTTTTAGAGACCGTATTGGTCAGAGCTCTGTGGCGGCAAATATATCGGTGATAGCATCTTTATTTGAGTTTATGTCCAACCTTATCTTCCGATCATATTTACTCAAGAAATTACCAGAAATTAATCCCAATAAAATGTCAACATTTAAACAGAGATAGGATCTACTATGCTGCTTTGAAGCTACTAGTAAAAAAATACTATGTGGTACATTTTTTTTTTTCGGAGAAAATGTAATTATTTTGGATATGGACTTAAATAATTAGCAATTTAATTGTGTTATTCCTGCGAAAATATGGATCTTATTATGCTTGTATAATTTCATGACATTCTGTTATACAGGCAGTTATAGGTAGAAACATTAAACCATTTTCAGCTTTAAAACATTTCATTGGAAATATTGTCAGAAAATCAAACCATTTGTCTGGTCATAAGGCTGTAAATCTGTTTAAATATGTAACTTACAGGTAATTTTATAAGTTAAAATGTTCCAATGAAAACTGAAATTTCATGAGAGCTAGCAAGAAAACAAACATATTTTAGATGTATTACCATCTTTTGATTCAATATTTATTGACATGAATGAAAAGACATTAATGGCGTCAAACCCCAATCAAACCAACAGTTACATAGGTGAACATAAAAGGGGATGTAACAATCTGTGTTTGAGTATAAAGTCCAGTGTTGTAAGGGGAATGTATTATTTGTCTGGTGGACAAATATTAGCTAGTAATTAGTGGTTATTATCATAACCAGATGCTCAGTCTCATGGCCAGGTTCTCGTCGAGAGTTCTTGGGAACATAGTTTGGATGACATTGTTAAATACCTCATACGTCTTCATATGACCACGTCAAAACTGTCCGCTCCACTACCTTTCACAACTTTTCGCCAACCTGCTTTTTTTTGTAGCCAATTAGATACTTTTTATTACTTCTCTTATATAATTGCAATATTCTTGTTACCATAGGATAAAAATCTTGCCTTTTCTTAACTAGGATATTCAAGTGAGACGCTTTTATCTAGTTAAATTGTCAATTATTTCTTACCCAAAACTGGTTTAAACTAAAACAAAAACACTGACACAAAATGTGCCAGATTTTCATGTTCCGGAATAAGTTAATCGTTAATAAACAGATTGTTTGTTTGATTAAGGTTTAGCGCCATGTTTAAGGTTATTTCACTCGTATGACAGTATGCCAGCCCAATGTGTAAAGGAATCCCCCTCGACACCACAGACAGCAAACAATGACAAGACAGGACAATGTGTAAAGGAATCCCCCTCGACACCACTGACAGCAAACAATGACAAGACAGGACAATCAAAGGAACAACACAAAGACATTAATTCAAAGAAGATATGACAATTTACAAATTCACCAAACATTTACACACTTCAAAAAAGTGGTATTGTTTTAAAAAAAAGTTATATTGCTAAATTTCCTGAATTTCCTGAATTTTGCTCTACATTTCTTAATATGTACCAGTAAGTGTGTTTTCATACAGCAATATTTACCAAGACCAATTCTCTGTTATTTTATCCAGGTATTTGCTCAAAGGTTTTGCCTGTGTAATCCTGACCAATTGAAACAATTTAAAAGTGAAGATACAATTTTCCTGTTAGCCTTCGCCATCATCATGTTAAACACAGACCTCCATAACTCAAATATTAAACCTGAACGCAAAATGAAACTGGAGGACTTCATAAAAAACTTACGAGGTGAGTTGAATTATTAAACCCTTATTAATGTATGTTGTTGTTGCAGCAGATTGAAGAATAATTGATTGGTTTGACAGGTGTTGTGATGCAGTGCTTAATTTCTGAGGGTTCGAGACTTACATCAAACAACAATAATATGCTGTTACAATATCAAATTATCCCAATGTCATAAATAACACTAATTAAATTTGTCCAACCTCAATTCGCTTGATTTGTTTAGCAATGGATTAGAATAAATTAGATGAATTTTCAGTTCTTTGTCTCTTTCTATGTCCCTAATTTAATCTCTAGCATTGTGTAAGGGATTAATGGTACCTTCTATAAGTGACTGGCTGGTTGTTTGATCTGTACCTAGGAGAGATGACTGGGGCTAGCCAATGTCCAGTTTCATGCTGACTGGACATGACAGGGACTTTTATCTTTTCCTCTGCACATATCATCTGCAATTGTTCTTTTATAAATCTCTCTTTTCTAACATCTGATTGGTCTTCCCTGCCCTATATGTGTCATATTTTGTCACTGATGTGTTGACCATATATAGTCAAGATCGTGATGCTCAAAGGGCTAATATAAAACGGCTTTCGCATTTTTTTCACGATTTTTTTGAAGATGAAAGAGTAAAAACAATATGTGCTGATGGACACTGTTTTCTGATGCTTTCTGGATTGTCCATGTCAAAACATCCAATTTTATAATTCCTTTGTGTTGTGCTGCTTTTCTGTCTGTTTAATGTGAT
The DNA here is from genome assembly GCA_030265115.1 of Mopalia vespertina. Taxonomy (NCBI): domain Eukaryota; kingdom Metazoa; phylum Mollusca; class Polyplacophora; order Chitonida; family Mopaliidae; genus Mopalia; species Mopalia vespertina. The sequence goes on along the minus strand of JAQQZZ010021638.1, from coordinate 18,129 downwards.
TCTGAGGAAAAACTACCACTTCCATTTGCGGCCTCTTTTTTTATCTGGCGCATTTCACCTGAGTTTACCCAGGAGGCGCATGACATCGTGATTGATAGTACTTTCACAATCCAATGCTCATACCTACTTTCTCTTTATTCTCAACCATACACACCTTAGCTGTGCTGCTTCTCGTCTTCCTGTTTCAAACTGCCCCTTTTCACCCATTTGCCCCTTCCTTCCTTCCACCGTCTATCCCACAGCGTGCCATGAAAATGAAAACCCTCCCCTCTTTCGATCAGTGCTGATTAATATTTTACGATGGTGAAGCAGATCAGGACTTGCGTGCCTGGACTTCCAGGAAGGGATAGCAGCGACATTGATTGTGATTTACAAGCTCTGCCTGGCTGCCTGTCTAAGCTCTTCATTGAAGTGAGGAAATAACATGTAGCCCCCTTGTGGCCAGCAAAAGACCACATATTTGTGTGCTGTGGTATAAATGAATGATAATCAAATGCTGCAGCAGTCTTCACAATTGAGGAAACTGACCGTAATGGCATGTTAACGAGCTGGTCCCGATGGCTACACAAAATACAACGACCATTAATACTCAACAGATAGCTTTTTAATCCCGTTGATCTTTTCTTCAGCTAGTTGTTAATATTTAGTAAATAGTTCTACTACATGTTTTCATCATGCAATCCTTGACCCTCCTAATCAAATTCTATATAAATCATAAAGGCCTTTTTCCTGTAGTATATTTACACTCGGCATTGTCTGTTTCTAGTTTATATATTGTAAATTAACTTTGCATGGACTCTAACATCAAAAACATTTTTTTGTTTAAGTAACTGTTTTTAAAGACTAATGAATTTTAATTCAATGCCAGTATATTGGCGTTCATTAAATTCAGACCCTTTTAATATCACAGTTAATTTGTTCAAGGATGTTCACATTATACATCTATAGTTAAATAAATAAATTTGCAAATTTATTTTGAGTGTTCAATGTAAAAACGGCTCCAATTTTTTATTTTTTTTAAATTTTTCTGGTCAGACGTTATTCTGGTCTTATAGTGCATGTAAGTTAAGCTCCATTTGAAAGAAGACTTTGCCTGTATGTGTTTTCATGTGTCAGTACAAAGGAAGAAGTGTCATGGTTGAAGGAAAGCACCTGAAATTTGAGCTCGTTCCTCTACACTTTGTCTTTTTTTTTTTTTGTATTCTTGCATTTACTGAGTCATGGATTTAGTAACAAGCAAATATGTTTACCTGGTATTTGTGTAGCATGTAAGCAGTTTACAACATTTGGTCATTAAAGTCTTTGTGTCAGACCTTTCTTCCACAAGAAGTGCAGATAAAGTAAGACAGAGGGTAGGGAGGGAGCTTCCTGTTACCCTGGTGCTCTCGGAGTCAAGGAGCAACAGGAAGCCTATCTGTTTGTGTTGTCCTGTCCTGTTATTGTTTGTTGCCAGTGGTGTTCAGGGTGGTTTCCATCACCCATTGGGCTGGCATGCTGTCATATGAGTGACAAAACCTTAAGTATGGCGTTATACCCCAATCAAACAAACCAATACATAATGTAGCTCTTTTATGTCTAAATAAATTTTCAGCTTTCCTGTTTTTGACATAAAATAGTTCCATTAGCAGCTTATCTAGTTAACTCCTTCTCCAGGAAATCACACTTAGTGCAGAATACAATATGCTTTTTTGTTTTTTGCATCCTGATGTGTTTGTGGTAAATTCTTAGTAAGCCCCTGAAATGCTCACCAGTGTGTTTTGTTGTGTGGGCCAGGGACCCTCTACCATACCCCTGTCTCTAGGATACATTGATGAAAATAACCACAAGGGAGCTGATGTAATTATATTTGTGTGCACATGCATGTGATGTTGTATACATATACACTACCTCAGTAAGCTGTTATACAGTGAAGAAGAACCTTAACCATCAGGGGAATAAGACAAATTTCATATTTTCCATAATTTTTTTGTACAATCCTATTTTAGATTCATATTTTTAGTTTGGATTTTCATTGTACTAGGGGTTATTTCATTTAAATGTTGTTCCAGCTTAATGGTGTCATGTCTATCTAACCGTGCTTCTAACTAACTAACTAATCAATCAATCAATCAATCAATCAATGAATTAACCGACAAACCAACCATCCAACCAACACACCCACCCACCCAATCCACCCCACCCCAACGAGCAAGAACAGCATTGAGAATACAGAGGATAGCAATGATGGGCAATGTGTACCTCCTCGTTCTCAATTAGTTTATGTCAGGATTCTTTGTCCTTGACATATTATTACCCTCCTAATTATCTTTGTTAAATGTCCAATACTCTGTTAAACAATCCTGATTTATAGTCACAATCAAGGGGTAACTGTTAGGCCACTGGTTGTTCAACTCAGGGCTGTAATTACATTTACAATTTGTTTTTCTTCTCAAAATAGAAGTTCTGAACATAATCATTAAGTATATAATTGATGCAATTCACTGGAAAATGCCAATATAATGGAGTAGAAGAGAATTTTCTGTAAAACAAATGTTTGATCATCAGCAAAAAAGACTCTCACACCAATATAAGGCCAATATTAAATACCATTACATTTAATCACGCAAATTATGCAGATGATGTCTGAAAAATAAAGGTTTCGATTGTTCAGATGCCATTTAAGAAATTTATAGATATCGTAATTTAAGAAATAAATAAATACTGTAGTGTAACAATTCTATAAATACAGTTGTTAAATGTTGAATTTGTTTCTCTTCCTACACTTCTTTGTAGTACCATATTTCATTACCCTAATGCCCTATCCTGGTAACCCTAAGGGTGTTAAGTTACCCTGTAGTACACAATATTGTGGGCTTACAGAGAACGTGCTTAAACCTCCACAAATATAGCTGACTGCTTTGTGTTTGATGAAGAGAACTGCACACAAACCACAACTGTACTGGCTTGAAAATCAATCCAATGTCTTTGAAAGTGGATTCCGCAGCCAATTGCCATTCCCGCCCTGCCTAACTTCAGGCACGAAATGCTGGGGGAAGTTGACTTTTTACCACAGCTGCCCTCATGGAACTTGACAATTGAAAATCTCTTTACGTGAAGCTAATGAAGAAATGGCTATTCCATGAATGGGCACCTTTGTAATTATATTCAGCCATTGACATAACTTCCTAATAAAGTACAAATGGCATTGTGCAATAGTAGTTGCCTCTGATTTTCTTTGAATTTTTGTTTATATTTTTAATGAAAATTGGTATGAATATGTCTTCAGCATATATTATTGTGCAACATTATTATCTCTGAAGGAAATTCAACTGTTCTATTTTACTCTAGGACCATGTAACCAGACCTGCCCATGTCTATTTTTGGCATATATTTTTTTACCCACCCAGGGGTCCAATGAGCACAAGACCCCAGCATTAACTTTGACAAAGTTTTAGAAACAAAAAACACAAAGATGACCTTTAATTCTTGATATAAGGATTTTATAGCTAGGGTAAAACTTTTGGACATGTTTTTCTCAAAATGTAATTTTTGGACATAGGCGGGTATGGTTTTAAGCCCTCAATATATAATTTACCAGATGAAACATACATCTTTGATTTGAAGCTTAAAATAAAACATATAAAAAAATTCTCACTGGTGTTTTGATCTCTATAAAAATTGCCAAGAATATATTACCCATGGATTGCATAAGAAATGACATTGAACTGGTGCGCTTTTTGATTGAGCTGTTTAAGTTTTAATATCGCACCATTTTTTATTTCATTCTTGGATCAAATAAGGATAAGGTGTGTAAAGTGTTACTGCTATTTTTTTTTACCCGTCACTAGAATGGGAATTGTCTATAAAGATGGTTGATAGAAGATGAAATGAGGAGCTGTGTGAGCCTGTCGATAGATTGATGACCTTTACCAGGCAGGTTGTCTGCCCTTTGAATGATGAGGTCTTGATGTGTTCATTTCACCATCTGATAACACAGAAAATTTCACATTTTTTTCTCTTGAATTTTTTTAGCAACCTGTCAGTTACTTCTGCTGCTTCCTTCATTTATATAAATTCCTGTGGTGTGTAGTTCATTAGCTCCATTTAAATACCACAACTTTTCAACGTGGAACCCTTTTAAAAATGTGGAGTTTTTATTTGACAGTTCAATTGTCAATCTCATCTTACCAACAGATTTATTTTTATTTTATTTTTACCTCAATTTTACTTTTAAATCACTGAGTTTATATGATAGAATTAAATAAAATTCTCCAAAAACCTTAGCAAAACATTTATCTCTAGCCTACATTAAAAATTCTGCTGTTATTTTGGAGGAATTTGTCCATTGAAATCTTTGAATAGGTGTAATTCCAGTGATCCATATGGGGGCCACATTGTTGTTATTTGTGACCTGCTTTTGACAAGTAGTGACATGTGGTGTGTGCAACAATCATAAACCACATTGGTTCCTAAAGGGGAATTTAACAAAGCCATGTTTTTGATTAAATAAAAAGTAAATTGACATCAGTCCCTTGTCCACAAATGAAATGTTTTTGCATAATTATGGAATCACATATTTTTCTCAAGATGTAAAACCAAAAACAGTTTTCATTAGTTATACCCCTGGTTTGTAGATTTTGTTGAGAGTTAACAAAATAACCCCCAAAAATTAAACAGAAAATTAAGCTAGAATATCTTGAATAAGGGTGTGTCTACATTGAATTTGAATTATTCGAACAGACTCACACCAATTACTGATTGAATTTACAAAAGATCATCAAATGTTTGTGAATGTTTGACAGAATTTGTGGCTAAAATGTCATTTGAAGCAAAACATGTCATTTTAAATTTCTCTATTTTCTGTATTCATACAACATAATCAATGTGTAATAAATATTTTACATTTGGGTCACAAATTGTTTTGTGAAATCTAGCAGTGGCCTGTTGATTGTATCTTTCATGCTTACATAGTACAGCAAGAAACTTCATGTCCATACCTTCATGTTGACCTGGGATGGGTATACTAGTCCCAGGTTTTACCAACTTAAGTCTATTGTGATCCTCTGTAGCTATTAAGATTATGAATCTCTCTCGTGACCAAGCACTGACCTGGCCATACTTGATTAGCATCCTTTTGTTCCCGATATTAAACATTCTATACATTAAGCTTAGTGTACCATAGATCTTCACCCTTATGAACTACTCACTATTTATTGATACATGGTTGTTAAATTGGGTTGAAATAATCGAGTGCTGATCGGACAGTGCCGATTACCTCAGATAAGGACTTGAAATATCGAGAACTAATGGTTTCTATGGAAACAGCAGCTGTAATAAATTTCTATCAAATGGTTTGTCATTTTTTTTAACAAGATCTGTCATTTTTTTTTTACAGATTTACGATAAAGTGGAATTAAAATTTCTGCCACTGTTTTTATTTTTCCCCGTGAATTGATTGAGTGCCTTCAATTTCTCTACCATTCCCCAGCAGACTAAGAATAAGAACTAGAAAACTATCTGGATCTTGTTCATGTTAAACAAAAAAAAATTGTTCAGTATTTGCTATCGTTTTCTTTGTTTTTTTGTTCCATTCCCATTACACACAATCCTATGGGGATTTAACATTTTTTTTTACAAAAGACAAATACAGTGTTTTTGGAGAATATTTGCTTTTCATTCAAAAGATAATAGTATGTAAGTTTACTGCGGTCTAGCAATGTCATCAAAATTAATGAAATCAGCAAAAAAAAATTGTTCTTAATTCTTAGCTTGGAACCAATTTTAATTCTTATCGATTGAGATTAAAAATATATTTTTATGTATTTGAATTTTTTGTTTTGACATTTTATATCAGTTTTATTTTCTTTCGAAACTGAGAAATCTTGTTGATATGTTTGATACTTTTTCAATGCTGAATATTAACTTACTAAATTAGATATTATGTGAAATGGTGCAAATTGGCATGAACTCGAAAGAAGTCGCTGATTGTATTGTTTGGGGGTAATGCGGAACTTTCATTTTAACAGAGATAGCCAAAATGACATTAAGTGATTTGGCCTGCCCTTTAATCACTGAAGTGAGTGATAAGCTGCAGCAGATGACTCACTCCCTGCACTGATAATTGTTGGTTGCCATGGTTTTTGGCCCAAGTTGGACCCCCTGGGGACTGAAATGAACAACCTGTAGCTGTGTTTGACTTCATTTTGATTGGCAGCCAGTCAGTTTACAAGTTCCCATCATTGGTTAAAAGATTATATGTGGAGATTGCGAGTTTGTAAACGAAAAGCTCTTATACCCATTCATACAGATTATACAGCAATGTAAAACTATCTAAAATGAGCCAGGCAACTAACAACATAAATGTCAAGTCTGTTTTCTTAATACTTGATTTTAACCCCAATACCAGATAATTATTTTCTTTTTTGATGTGGATTATACTGCATCTGCGCAACAGTATGGCCAGTTGCTATCAATTTGGCTCAGAAGAAAAGCAAGAGAAAGGGAAATAACTTTTATATAGCTGTGATATATAGGTGCCATCCCCCTCCTCACATAAAAATGACAAAACCTGCCCCCCCCCCCTAAAAAAGAAATGTAATTTGTTTGTTTTTTTTACAGATTTATCGGAATTCGTATATATGTTTTTATTCTTGAAATAAGGCCTGATAGGCACCATCATTGTCATGACTCCTCTATAGTGTAGTGTGCTTATTTAATGATTAGAATAGATTTTAAATTTTGAATATAATTGTATTTTTCAGGAATTGACCATGGTGAAGATGTAGATCGGGATATTTTATTAGGAATTTATGACCGAATAAAAGGTCAGGAGTTTCGCCCAGGTGTCGACCATGTCTCTCAAGTGCTTAAAGTGGAACAGTCTATCGTGGGCAAAAAACCAGTAAGTAGACCCTTTGGCTAAGGTCAATTTTTTTAAAGAGTAGCAATGCAGCACTAGAGGATTGGCTGAGTTTAATCTTGTCTTATCACAGGGGGAATGTTTAACAACAGAACAAACACTGCACAACAAGACTAAAGATGTATCTCAAATAAGTATTTCACAAAAAAATCTTAGTTTAGTTTGATTGAAGCAGAACGTTTCAAAATTGCATGGACTTGGAGATGCCCCTCTAAACATCTGTCTGATGTCAGCCGATCGCAATAAATAGATCGCTCACTTGATTGGTGACTAAATTATTGAATCAATCAATCAAAATTGGCTTACCGTATTTCGGAAAAGCTGATGACTCGATACTTACCTAAATTTAAAATCTTGATGCTGTTTGATTCTTCGAATAGTATTGCTTTATGTACATGGCTTAAAATCGAAAACATTTGTGTGATTTTTAAAATTTGTTTTTTTCTTCCAGCAATTTGCTTTACCACATAGACGTTTAGTTTGCTATTGTCGACTTTATGAAGTTCATGATCCCAATAAAAAAGAGAAAGTTGGTTTACATCAGCGAGAAGTTTTCTTGTTCAATGACATTCTATTGGTGAGTTCATGTACCTTATTTCACAAATAGTTCTGTTGATATGATAAAGTCCTAAAATTGGTTAAAATGACTTTAAAATGGCATGTACTTATTGGTTTGAGCAGAATTTGATTGTAAAAATTGACTTTAAGAGCTCAAGTATCACATCTTTAGAAACCTTGGATTTTAACGTAATGATTTCTATAGTGGAATGGAAAAGGTCTGATTTCAAGGTTTAATTTACATTCATTTTGTTGTATTAATATTCTAGGATATTAATAATGACGAGCATAACCTCATCTTTATGGACTATTATAAATGGATAGCCATTTGTAGGTATTAATCCGTGATGAATGGACATTTGTTCAGTCAATTGATTGATTGGTATTTTATGCCATGCTTAAGGGTATTTCGCTTATATGACGGCGGTGTATTCCAACAATAATTGACAACCAAGATGTGATGCATTTCAGTCAAACCTAGAATTTGTTTTTAACTTAAATTTTCATTTTGATATTTTTTTTGCAGATAACAAAAATATTTAGTAAGAAAAAGACTGGCATAACCTATTCCTTTAAACAGAACTTTCAACTTTACGGCATGCAAGTGTATCTCTTCCACACACAGCGTAAGTATTAGGATACAGCAAAGTGGCATCCCAAATCTCCTGACATGTCCATCTTATTTGCAATGATTTATGATAAAAAAATCACAGCTATGTTTCTATTCTAACACATCATATATTTATTCACCCATGAGTAACCAAATGGAACAAGCCAACTGAGCCTTGTGAAAGATATTTGATTCGGATGAGTCTATTTTAATATTCAGAGGGTGGAGGGAAAGAATAACCAAAGAGACTTATACATGAATCAAAACATGTTTGTATTTTATGCCTATTTCTCTCAAACATTTAATTATGAACTTTCATATAATAATTAGTTCACATTTTGAAAGAATATCTATTAATTTTTAATGGTAGAACAACAAACGATAAAGGAGGCAGTTATTTTGTACATGTATCTCGAGTCTGTCCATTGAATGACATATTCCTTCTTTCACGGAACATTTTGACCTCAATCATTCTTCGTATGTTGTTAGCAATTTTAGGCAAAACACACTTCTATTCTTTATGTAATAATGATTTCACATATTTTTTTAACTTATTCTGGTTTTACAAATATTGTGTTTATGGTTTTCAGATTATCAGTTTGGTGTCCGACTGACCAATAACATAGATGGAAAAATATTAATCACATTTAACGCTAGAAACGACCATGATAGACAGAAGTTTGTAGAGGATTTAAAAGAAGCCATCCTAGAAGTAAGTTTTTCTTAATATATAAATCATCTTTTTTTTCTATCCTCTGATATTTCATTTTTCGTAATATCTTAGCACAGATATTTCATTTTAATTTGGAAGATCTTCTAGTAACATTTCAAATAAAGTAGCTATTGAAGACAGTCTTGTAGATGTATTTTGAGATTTTGTTAGTTAAAATTAATGCATTCGGAGCCAGAAGCAATATGGGTGTTAATAAATTATTTCATTTTTTCTTGCAGACAAACGGAATGGAAACGATACGAATTGAAGAAGAACTGAACAAACATCGATCATCACAACGCAACAAAGACAAACACAACTATGTCAACGATGATTCCAGAGTTATGGGCTACGATTTGTTAAAACCTTCCGACCCAGTGGTAAATAGATTGTCTGCCCCTGATTGTGGTCTGAAGAAAACTAATTCTCTCATTGATCTATCTGAAGGTATGCATGTGCATGTTAGTGCCGACTCTTTACTTCACTTTGTGCAAAATTATCTCCCTTAGATACAAACTCATTTGGAAGAAAACCGTAAAAAAAAAAAAAAAGCAAAATTTTTGTGGTTCTATATACAATCTTCTGAACACCTTTTCATAGAAGATTCCAAGAATACTGTTAAATGATTAAAATGTAATGTAAGGAAAATTTATTTATTTTTTTCTTATTGTGTCCATGAATGTTTTCATTGTTTTAATTAAATAAATTAAATTTGACTTATGAGAAAAACAAATCAGAAATTTATTTTTATAACAAATTTAGCACATTGGCCATATTGCAGAGCAAAGTGAAACAAAGAGTGTATATAGCTTTATTTAACAATGTCCATGTTTTGTAAGTGAAACTTTACCGTGAATTGAAAAGATTTTAAACAGATAAAATGTTGGAGAATTCAGACGCTTAACATAACACCAAGTTCTGAGCAAAATCCAGGTAGAATTTAAATTGCATGCAGTGTTTTTCTCCTGTAATTAGTATTGTGACTTTCCCATCAAAAATTATGTTTTTTCTTTTGCATCAGTACGGTGTATGTGGACGTTTTTTATTTCATTTTTGAAAAGCTGTCGTGCAAGTTTGCAGTTATATTACAGTAGATGTAAAATTCATTGTGTAGATATTATTAATTTTTGTTTAAGTGTATTTTTTTTTTTTACAATATTGTGTATGTCTGTAGTTTCGGTCTGATTTCAGTTTTTTGGCTTCAAATGTTTTCTGGCCATTTTGTTTGATAGATTATTGGTGACACTGAATTTTGCATGCGTAATCAATCACAGTGAACACAATAGGTTGACGTAGTGGGGGAAGTGCATTAGGTGCACTTGCATCAATTTAATTTTTCATATTATTTACAGTTTTTGCTAATCATTCTAGTTATTACTGACAGCTTAAGTTTGACAGTCTTATAATTGCTGCATTCACTCAGCATGAGCTTGGTCCTTTTATCAAACAATATTGCTAGCATTGTTAATTTTGTATGTGTTTAATAAACCATTTTAGATACTTAATTTGTGAGATATATTTATCCTCCTACCAATTTATCTCATCAAACCATCTCCAATACACAATGAACCCAAAACACTATTTACACCAATACAGAAAACCCCCCGAAACACAATTAACACCAATACACAATAAACCACAAAACATAAAGAACTGTTATACACAGTATACACCAATATACAATATATAAACACAATATAAAAATAATACACAATATATGCCAATACACAATATACCCCAATGCACAAAGAACCTTTATATACAATATACACCAATATATAATATACACCAATATAAACAATACACAAAGAACCTTTATACCGATATACACCAATACACAATAAACACAAAGAACCTTATACATAATATATGCCATTCACAGGATCGAGTCCATCTGTCGACCCTCAGGTATATGAGTGAGTCTCACTATGTGGCTCAGGCAATTGCAGGGGTGGTTTTTACGAGGTTTCCTCAGTTTTCCACCGTAATGATGTAAGGAACAGTGTGAAGTGGACAATCCCTCGTCATATAAGTGAAATACCCTTGGGAACGACTTTAATCACCAATCAAACAAACAAACAATAAAGCCCAAAACACAAAATATACACTTTTACACAATATACGCCAATGCACAATAAACCCCAATACATAAAAAGCCTTTATACACAATATACACCAATACACAAAGAACCTGTATACACAATAAAACCCCAATACACAATTAACCCAAAACACAATTTTCACCAATAAACCCCAAAGCACAAAATATACACCAATACACAAATTGTGCACCAATGCACAATAAACCCCAGTGCATAATATACACCAATATACACAATAGACCCCAATACATAATATACACCAATGCACAATAAACCCAAATACATAAAGAACCTATATACAAAATATACACCAATATACAAAAAAACCCAATACATAATATACACCAATACAAAAAAAAACCCAATACATAATGTACACCAATACAAAAAAAAAACAATACATAATACACGTATACACCAATATACAAAGACCCTTTGTATACAAAGAACGTTTGTACACAATATACACCAATATACCACGATGTACCCGAGTACACATGAACTAACATACCCAATGAATTTTCTTATTAGGAGGATGGATATATCATATATTAGATTATGATATGTTTGACATTACATAGTGTGATGATTGTCTTCATTTGCTATTTAAAATAATCCTCTAGATTTTCAACCGTTATATTTTTTTGGTAAGGTTGGGGGGTAACTGAAGACTGGATTGATTTCTAAACTTGTCGAATCTATTTAAATGAACAGTATTGTAATCATTGCATCTTTTTATTTTCAAGCAAGTAAAGGCATAACTAGACGTGGAAGTGCTGGATCATTAGACAGTGGAATGGTGAGTTAACTGTTTTCATTTCATAACTACAGCTTTATTATTCAAGTTATGCTATAGTTTTAATGTTAGATGTGGGGATTGTTTTACACATTAAATGTTCCAATTTCTTAGTTCATCTTAAAGTCTTATGACTGGTTTAGTTCATCAAGTGTCTATTTAACCTTTCAGGTATCCGGGTCGACAGGTAGTGCTCTGAGTCAAGAAGACTCCACGTTGACAACAGTGGCTACTCCCACGGCAACCCCGCCAGTCAGCCCCACAGCGAGTCAAGGCAAACTGAAAGCATCAATGTTAAGTCCCAAAGTATCAGGCTTAACAAAGAAACCATCATCAAAGACACAGCATCCCAATGTGCGGCTCTCAGTAGGCAAGTCACCGGCCCGAACAGATGTGTGAAGGATTGGTTTACAGTGAATGAGCTCAAAAGCAACATGTTTTAATTATAGCTGCTAGTTTGACAAGGAAGTGAGAGAAATAGCAGATGATTGGCTAATAAAATAGACAGTTAAAATGTTTGTAAGCTGGAGGATTAGTAATTGAACTTTGCTGCCTCCATTGCTAGAGATTGTGCTAGGGGAGATAACTCCAATGTATAGTGATGGTTAAATGTTAAGATAAAATACCATGTTAGATTTGTAATAGCAGCTTAACAATAACATAGCTCCAGGCTTGATTACAAAAATATAGCAACATTTTAATGTATTCAATAGCTCCCATGGAATTAGATTTTGGTGATATTATGCAAACTGAAAGAAATAGGACACACAATTAAATCTTTTTTTCCAAATCTGTAAGTCAGGAAGTACAAACAGAGGGTGTTATCCCCAACATGAGGGCAACTACATCAGTTTTGATTAGTCCCTGTATCCATGTACTGTTATGAATAATTTGATTGGATGAAATCAGAACGATTCTGTATTTGGCAAAGAGAAACCTAGATGGTATTGAATGAACAGTGCCTTTAAATTTTTACAGTAGATGCATTTAGAGAAGATTAACCGGAACTGATTTTGTGCCTTTTCTTTTTAAATTGAAATTTTATTACTGCGGTCTTTTTATTAAATGCCTCGGTATTTGGTTTTATGTCATAAAATGTTTTAGTTTTAATTTTATTTTAATTGTTAAGTTATAAAAATAGTCTTATTCTTTTGAAGCTTTCATTGATGCAGAATTTTCATAGAAATGAGAACAAGTATGCAAATTTTGGTTTGTTCAGTAAATTGGAAAATTATGATGAAAATTATGATCCAAGTTACAGGAGTCTGTCTCTATCAGTATTGTAAACTGGGGAATGTAGTACCCTGATTATTGTCTATACTATACTATTTGTTACTCTAGACTCCTTGGAAGAAACACCTGTTGTGGTATTAGTCTGAACATATAGAGAAATGTTTGGTATGAAAACCCGACCATATACATATGAACAGTGACCTGAACTTAGTGAATTTATACAGTCTTTTAAAGTGTGTTCCTGGGCTGTAATAATTCTGATTCCAAGTTATCCGTAACTTTTTAGAGCGACAGAAGTTGAGGGCATATTTGTAAATATTGCGAGGATATGAAAATTGATCCAAAGATTGTATCATGTTAAAGGGAGATCACCAGTGTTTGTTAAACTCCTACAAAAGAAGTTTAGGCCCAAGGGAGATAAAGACTGTAGATAGACCTTCGGAACAAATTTTTGTATATAGTCAGTGGATCTCATAGCTATTGTAATTTGTACAGATATTCATGTAGCTAGTGTATAGTGTTGTTGTTTTTCATTGTTTGTTTTTTGTAATTTTCAGATGTGTCGCACCATCCCTTCATAACGCATGCTATTTTATTGTTGCCAATCTTTCTTCTTCATCTCCTCATTACTTTCACCATTCACTACAAGAAAAACTAAGACTAAAATAAACTGAACAGGTTTATAAATTAGACTTATAAATATGTTGTACATGTACAGTTTGAAAATTTTGCATATATACATCCACAAAATGAACCAAATTCTTTTCTAACAAGCGTTTTTGAAGCTCATCCCTTCAACACTATATTTGACAGAGGATTGCAGGGACTCTAACCTCTCAATATTAACTATTGTCTTGAAGAGTGCAGTGTGGTTGTGTCATTTCTGTGACATTCACACATCCATCTATTTGGGCCGCAGGAATAAAATCTATTTAAGCAAGGACAAGTTTAACATATGCTCTATAAAGGTACAGTCCTAGTTTATTAGGAACATTAAGTTGGGAACTGATGATATCTGTGTCTTTTCTAAACAAAACAAGGAAAACCTTTCTTAATGGGGAAAATAGATGTGAAAGATTTAAAAAATTGTGAAATTGTAAATCACATGCTTACTACATTGGACAATGTTAACATTTCCCTTGAAACATGTATGATTTCTTTAGTAATGTGAGTATTGCATTCTGGGTGTTTGTAATCATGTTTATTGGATTGAAATCGGTCTGTGAAGTTTGTAAAAGCATTCATATAATAAGCAGTCCTGTTAAACAAAAATATTATTGAAAGTTATGTTCATTTGATTCTAATTTACTCCGTTTCTTGTCTGTTTTGTTTTCATCAGTTAGTTTTTTTAAGAATGACAAAAGTATTTTGACTCTTTGCTGGTGAGGAGTTAGATACTGCAGGGGCTCTAAACCGGGGGGAATCGATAAACATAACTTTTGCCTATAGTTTTAATACTTCCAGTGCTTTCCTAAGTTTTGCATATTATTTGTTTAATGTTTTAAGGTTGAAATGTATTAGTGAAAATACAAACACTGGTGCCTGTGAAATGTTGCTTTTAGTATAATCAAGTACTAATAGGTTATGAAATTTGTGTGTATTTATTTGTAATTTTGGGATATATTATTATTATTATTGTACAGTACTAAGTTATGCAAAACAAAAGTCCCACTCCAAAAACTGGACTGGCCACGCTTCAAGACCCTTAGCAATAAAACAAAGAGTTTGATTGGTTAATCTCTGTCATGTGTGCATGGGTCCTGAGCCAATCATATTTGTGAATACTTTGATAATACTGTTTTAAGCTTAGAGCTAATAAAGGTCAGAATCACTGAAAACAAACTTTTGAGTTTTTTTGTTAAAATTTAGGGCATTGATCTTCTTCTAAAAACCTATTAAAAATTTGTGTTTTTGTCTTTAACACATACATCATGTAAATTAGACAAGAAGGCAAATTAATGTTTGGTTTATAGGAGGTGGAGTGAAATACAGCTGACCAAAAAACTATGTTTGTTTGATTGGGGTTTAACGTCGTACTCAAGAGTATCTCACTTATATGACGACGGATTGTCCACTTCACTCTGTTCCTTGCCTCATTACATTGGAAAACTGGGAGGAAAACTCGTAAAAAAAAAACACGATTGCCGGAGCCACATCGTGTGACTCACTCATATACCTGAGGGTCGAAAGACGGACTCTATCCTCAAAAATCTATGAAGAGAAGTCTATGCTCACTTAGCAAGTTAGAGCACAATGGTTCGTCTGTTGTTTGAAATGGCCTAATTTATTATTCTTGTCATTCCACTGAAGGACCTTCATAATATTTCCCTCGATAAGAATGGATACCCTTGTTTTGGTTAGGTGTTGTCAAAAGTCGTGTCACACCATTAAGCCATTAATTTTCATGTAGAAACAAAATCTAGCTGTTCTGACTTCAGCATAGTGTCAAAGCCTGGACAATGATTGGTTCAACAAAGACCTACAGTAACATTATCAGTAGCCACTCTGACTAATCATTCTAATGTCAATTCTAGGTTCATATTGTAACTAGGATAAATAAATCTGGACTGGTGTTAATTTAACTGCGGAGTGCTGATCTGGAGTTTTATATTGATTTAGAGGTTATTTGACTTCAGCCTGTGTGATGCAATATATATCACTGAAAGTTAAGACGAGTGATATTTAATCACATAGGATTGAGTCGGATAATCTTTATCTCACAAATCTTTGTAGTTAACCATGGCTGCAAGGCTTATACTTTGCACCATATTATGATGTCACAATAAAGATGGCATGTGGTGTCTCTCTGTATTATGTCAATTCGGAGCGTTTTTTTCACATGTCAAAACAACACATTATCACATGGTTTGAAAGTGGCGACATAAGGTCTGTAGAGAGAGACAAAACGTAATTCAGGATTTAGTTGGATTGATTGATTGGTGTTTTACGCTGCGCTTAAGGGTATTTCACTTATATAATGGGGGTGTATAATTGACACTAGCACAACCAAGATGTGAAGCGTTTCCAAAATGTTGGAAAGTAAGTGTTCCCCCAATTCTGAGTAAAGACAGTATTGCTACTATTCAAACAAACTGCCCTTAGCCAGAGGGTGGATTTAGTTGGAGCAAGCCTTTGTTCAACCATTGGCGAGATTATCTGATAAGCTGTCCTATTACCTTGCTCTTTTTGCTAAACACTTAACATGTCAAACAACAATGACTCTCCATCTCTTTTCATTGAGCACTATTCCGTAGCAATTCTTCAGAGCTGATTAAATACGCCCACAGTTTATAGGGAGAGCAGAACGTCATTGTCAAAAGTCAAGTTATATTCTAAGGGACATAACTCAGACCTCACAAACATGCAAAACTTGGAGGTCATCAGTTGCTACTGTATTTAACCATACTGCATGTTTGTTTGTTTTTGGGGTTTTTTTTGGGGGGGGATTTGTTAATCCTACACTTTGAAACTATTCCAAGTGCGACATTTACTGTATCAGGGTGTGTTCTTTCTATATATAGTCCCTCTTATTTCCTTTTCCCTTGGTCATGTTAAAAAATATACTCAACCATATGGCTTGAAGTTTTGATTGTTTGTTTGGGAATTAACACCATACTTAATGTTATTTCACTCACATGACGGTGTGCCAGCCCAGTGGGTGAAGGAAACCACTCCCTGGTACCAAACAAAAAAATCACAGGACAATACAAAGACATCACAAACATATCGGCTTCCTGTTTATCTTTAGCTCAGGAAGCTCCCTCCAACCCAGTCTTGACGCTTTGAAAACTATTCTAAGTGTGATATTAATTACATCAGCTGTGGTCTTTTTATTTTTGTCCCTCAGAATGTTTCCTTTTCCCCTCTGTTAAGTTTTTATTTTCACACATTTTTACCGCTGATTTGTTTGATTGTGGAATAAATGCTCAGGATGCAAAGTATCGGCTATAATGATGTAGCTGCCATTAAGGAAGGACCCCCTTTTAACCTGTATAACACCCACTGGAATATCTCCATCTGGCTCCATTTCACTGCCATCTTCTCCTAAATCTGAAGAATACTGTATGCAGTACACTTTTTCGTTTGACTATATACGAGATATTATTTAGTAAAAAGGATGTGAGCAAATTTAAAGTTCAAGCTAACACTTTACTCATGAAATCCTATGGCTTTACTGACAGTAGCACAATATATATCCCTTTAAAAGGGTTAGAGCTATATATTGGGCTATGCTGAGAGAATTTTCTAGGAGTAGACACCACCAAAAGTTGTTTTTGTATTGCCAGAATCAGAGAAGGTCCCACCAACTACCCATCTTGTCAAGTTTGAGCAATGCTTTGAGACAATCGTGAAGACATTGGTGTATCTATTCCTAACCAATTGTATTATTTCATCTGTACCAAGGGCAGCTCTTCCATGGATTACCTCCCCCTTGTGAGTCAGAAAACAAAGGCCATAACCCTTCAATTGAAATGAACAGCTCTTAGCTTATTACTTATGTACATGTATCATGTCTGCAACATATTTATGAAAACATTTGTTAAAAACGACTTTGTAATCGAATTGTGCTGTTTTTATATAGTAAAATGATGCCATACATCAAAACCTCATATCGAGGCCTACATTGGTGAAACCCTTGCCATGACCGATCAACCACCTGGTACCAGTTGTTCAAAAAACTATAAGGCACTAATGCCATTTTGCCGTAAAAGTTTCAAGTTATTCAGTGAATTTGTTCTCAAAATTATCATACAGGGGTGAATATTGAAAAATTATGCAATGGGGACCAGATTGCTTTGCGCAATTTGATGAAATGCAATCCTATCCGGTCTTAGAAGTAGGAAGCTAACTTCCAGGTTTCAAATTAATCTGTGAATTTGATCTAAAAATAATCACGTTCAGAACACATAAGCGGGAATATGGTAAAATGATGCATTGGCGTCCATTTTGTTTTACAGAATTTGATGAAATTCAATCCTATCTGGTGTCTTAGTAAGATTAGACTATATTTTAAGTTTCAAGTTAATCTGTGAATTTGTTACAGTGTTCACAACATATACAGTAATGAATATTGTAAAATAATGCAATGGTGGCCAACTTGTTTTACGCAGCTTGGTGAAATTCAGTCTGATCCATTGTCTTAAAAGCAGGAAGCTATCTTCAAAGTTTAAAGTTAATCCATGAATTTATTCTCTACTTATTGTGTTCACAACACATACA
>JAQQZZ010021627.1:0-11119 GCA_030265115.1 Mopalia vespertina | reverse complement strand
TGTCTTAACTACGCTCAACAGCATTTCACAGTAACGTTTAGCTAAACATTTACGGCTATTAGAAAATACTACACTGTGGGCACTCTCGAGACAGAACCATATTACATATAAAACATGTTGCTACTGGACTGTCTTGATAAAAAAAATTACAACAAATACAAACTACAAATATTACCTTGTTTAAACTGGCAGAAGCAAAGGTCGACAGGAAAAGTGCGATGGTTAAAAATAGGTTGACTTCGCCTCCCAAAACAAAAGACTTTTACTATACAGTCGAGTTCCAGTATATAATCTAGGTCACACGGTCACATTCTCCCTGCTCACAGAGACAACAGAATCCCAGTATATGACCAGGGTCACTAGGTCACACCTGTATTTCTCACAGTTCTTGTGTGGCAAGGCCTGACGAGTTGTGTGGATGCCATTCAATATCCCACATTTGAAGGGTTTTACGACGAGCAAACTGCATGGATATCAACCCTTGATTCAAATCGCCAATCTGGTTCCTAAGAGGGCAGTGCGGAATCGAACCCTTTGGGTTTCCTCGTAGATTTCATGTGACACTAATCGTTGAGATACCTACGATAGCAATCAAACACCGTATATCGTTAATATCCTCTTGAGCAGCATCATTAGCCTCCTGTACCCAAATCGTTTGCTACATGTGTGCTTTCGGCTTCATAAGTTCATTGCTCACGATATTAAGGCGTTCGGCACGTCGTACCCTTATCGGGCCAAACGTTTTGTGAAAGCTTGGCTGTCACTAGCTTTCTTTGTACGTCCTTTCTTCGTTTTCCGGGACCTCGACCTCTCGGAATTTCCCTCTGGGACCATTGCTTTCTGCTTTATCGATCTTCATCAAATTTAAACGATTCTTTGCATACCCGAATATGGAACCTAATTAAGTTACCTCTATATATATAATTCCTTCTTCGTTCACCGGAAATAGATGTGCGGGAAGGGAATGCTCCATGTGGTGTACTGATCAGACATTAACCATGATTTATGGTAAATTTGTCTGTTTCTCTAGGGTAAGCTATAACCATTATATCGAGACTTTGTTCTCCCTCCTTCTGCTGTGTAACCCAAAAAGATTGACCCTTGAATTATGTAGGCGCCATAATCTAGGGGAATGAATATGTAATGTCCGTGTTCCTGAGCTGGATACTTGATCAATCAAAGCGGTTACCCTGATTCTTGTCCAGTTCTTTTCAGTATGAAAGTCAGCGCGTTGAGTGGCTCTTCTCAGGATAGGCCTTGTAATCACAATGTATATGATAAGACCAGACTTACACCTTGTTACCCTTGACACAATTGGGGTAAACACGTGACAAACATTTTGTTAGATTATTGTAGAAGCAAACAACCAATCAGGAAGCCGTTTACAAATCACGTTAGCCGTGATCATTCTCAATTGTAAATGATGTTTTGCCTCCTATCAAACGACGACATATATTCCCAAGTGCAGCTGTCGTATTTATACAGCTTGCAAACATTCTTGGTTTGTGAATAACGTGTTTAATTCAGAAATTTAACAAAGTTAATTAAAAGTATAAAAAGGGTATTCATTTTGCTTGTCCAAAATATTGACAACCGATTAAACACACTAAAAACTGAGAGGCATTAGATATGATGAAGTAGCAGCTATTTAAATGTTTCCATCTTTTCTTTATCTGTCAAGACTTACCTCAGTTATTTATATTTCCCCATCTTTTTTATATAAACAGAGGGTGGTTGGAGGGAGCTTCATGTTGCCCTGAGGTTCTCAAACTAAAGGGGACCAGGAAGCCGATCTGTTTGTGGTGTCTGTATTGCGTCCTGTTATTGTCCTGTATTTGCCCTGTCCTGTCTTGTCTTTGTTTGTTGCCAGTGGTGTCGAGGGTGGTTTCCTTCACCCATTGGGCTGGCACGTCATCATATAAGTGAAATACCCTTGAGTACGACGTTTAACCCCGATCAAACAAATTTAATATAAACATGGGTATTCTACATATATGAGTCTTTCTTATAGATATTTTTGCCGTAAATATCTGACATAGCAAATATAGACTTTTAGCGTTTAAAACAAAGATAAAAAAGACGCGACAAGAGATATGAAAGGCGGAAACGAGGTAGGAATGGTTTTATTTTGCGTACCCGGAATATCCCTAATTAATCCATGCGTAAGAGAAGAAGTTATTTTTTATCCAGAAGTTGCACCTATTTGTATTGTAACCACCAGAAGCGATTTGCGTTGAGTCGGAAAGCAGGGCTGTGACTGGATGAAACGGTAACCAGGAAGCACTCTTCACTTGTCCAGTGCGGACAAAAGATAAAATCTCTCGTCGCATGGTTTCTTGGAATCCGATGTCAGCAGCCGTTGGAGAATCGATATAGTTCGGTATGGATCCGGAAAAAGCTATGAAATCCCACATGTGGAAAGCGTATTTGGAAGGATATGGCCATTCATCTGGCTGGATGCGTACAGATGGCGATGATGTCACCACATAACGATATACATTGGATTTAAAAGACTCTGCCGCTTTAGCAGCCATGACGTCATTGGGACAAGTTACTCGAAGATCTGAAACCATTGACGTATATTGATACTCTGGTGTTACTGAGGAGTTCACAGGATACAAGGCCAAAACTTGATTAACGATGTCTGATCCAAAGGTACCAAGTCTCTTCTGAACATGACTTGTGTACTCCGCCCAAGTCCAGTTGTAAGCGTTTGGGGGAACTGGCGCCAAATCGGTCTCCTGAGCAGTGGTTCCTAATTAAAAATAGAAATAACAACCAAGCCTTAATAACTGAAAGCATGTCAGTCGGTGTGCAACCATATTGCGCATATCCCAGTCTGAAGGACCAGTTTAGAAATCCCATAGCTATCAAAGTTTCGTATAGATAGTTGTGACGTACAAATCACCATCCTGATATTATAACGTCATAGCAAAATTTGGAGAAATTCGTTTCAGGCATCATGTCAATCATATTGATTGACAACTTGCGGAGCCTGAGGACTTTGTGAATAGCGTCTTTGGTTCAGAAATGTAACAAAGTAATTAAAAGTATAAAAAGGGTGTTCATTCTTAACACAATTTTGCCTGTCAAAATATCGACATCCGATTAAACACACTTAAAATAAGAGTAGCAACTATTTAAATTTTTACATCTGTTCCTTGTCTGTTTGACTGTTTTACTTCAATGACAACATTTGCAGGTTTCTGTCATATCACACAGTTATCGTTTACTAAACACATATGCAGAGTAATACGCGAATCAAACAATTCTTTAAGCAGAAATGTATATATTTGCTTGATGTTTAATGTAGCCAAGGATATTTTACTAGAATGATAAGTTAGCATCATTGGTATCTGGGGCGAATGGTTGCGAAATTCGGGCCGCAATCTCCAATGCAACTGGGACCTCTGGGCAAGGACATGTTCTTCACTTAGCCATGGAGGATAATTACTGTCCCAACAGAATATATGTCTACACTTCCTATTTTAGAACTGTATTCATGTATCAAATCTTGTTGGAGCACATAACCTGTATCTTAGAGCAAGGCGTTAAACGCCAGTCAGCCAGTCCGTCCGTCAGTCAGTCAGCCAGCCAGTCACCCAGTCAGCCTGCCAGCTAGTTTGTTTGTTTGATTGAGATTTCACGCCGCGCCGTATGTTATTTAACTCATATGACGACGGGCCAGGCCAATGGGTGGAGGAAACCAGTCTCAACACCACCGAGCAACCAACTAAAGAAAACAGGACAATCACTATGTTATGTTGTCATTGGTAAATATTATTTGCGTGTGCCCCAATTTGGTATGCTATGACCATGACACGTACCTATGATTGTTGGAATGTCGTTCCCTTCTCCGTCTTTCCAGGCTTCAAATGGGGACTTCTGCAACACCACACCTGCATATACATCATATATATTTTATTCTCTCTTCATTTATTCAAAATATATATTTTATTGTAAGGTCCCTGGATCGATTCCCGGTGGAGGCAAGTACCTTTTTCTCTCTTCATTTATTCAATATATATTTTATTAGGACAATTATATGATGATAAAGTATACTTTTCGAAAT
The DNA here is from genome assembly GCA_030265115.1 of Mopalia vespertina. Classification (NCBI taxonomy): domain Eukaryota; kingdom Metazoa; phylum Mollusca; class Polyplacophora; order Chitonida; family Mopaliidae; genus Mopalia; species Mopalia vespertina. The sequence continues at coordinate 7,047 of JAQQZZ010021627.1, read as the reverse complement.
AGAGTGCATCAATCGATCATCTGATTTCAATCATTTATATGCTTGCGATAATTTGTGCCATGCAGACTCCTCGAAGTTGACTATAGAAAAGCGGTGGGCGTTTGCTTATCTAATTGCAGATTTAACGAATATATAAAATTACAGTTAATTTTAAAACGCCTGAAAAGTACAAGTACAGCAGAAATGGAAAGGAATTGGATAGATAACATAAAGAAAGTACTTGATCGCAAATATATATTGACAGAACGATTTGCCTAAAGCCATATATTCTTCTATCTATGACCATGAGTGTATCATAAAATCTAAATTTTATGAACGTTTATCATTAGATAATAACAAAGAAGAAGCATTTTAAGTCCTAAATTAGATGTACAATAAAAATGTGAAATTTTAAAAAAAAAAATTTAATTTATAACACTTAAGCTAGTCACTCACTCACTCACTCACTCACTCACTCACTCACTCACTCACTCACTCACTCACTCACTCACTCACTCACTCACTCGCTTGCTCGCTCGCTCACTCACTCATTCACTCACTCACACACTCACTCACTCACTCACTCACTCACACACTCACTCATTAAATCAATCACTCACTAAATCAATAAATCAATAAATCAAGCAAGCAATCAATCAATCAATCACCAATCAACCAATCAATCAATCAATCAACCGATCAATCAACCATATAAGGATAAACCATAGTTAAAATGATATTCATATTAATTATTTTCATACAGTAATAACTTTGTTTTTCGGGAACAATTGTCATTGACCATTTAAATGTAAAGAATTGAAATTTGTTACGCTGTCTTAAACAGCGGTAAACCTGATTGGCCAAATGATTTTGTATAAGTGAAAGTGAAACCATCTTCAGGAGTAATTAGTCCGGATACACATAAACATAGCCATGCTTTTGTGAAGAACGAAATAAAAACACAAATTTGGACAAATTCATTATTTTATTGATTTATTGACAGTTCTTGTTGATTTACAAGTTCAAAGTGTTCTTATGCCATATAAATATTATCTGTCTATGCAATAAAGCAGCATGATATGTATTGCCAAGTGTCCTTCATTTACTCACTCTTACAATGTTACCCGTAGATTCTTAGGTATTTCAAATGTATATTGTTCATTTTGAGTGCAATGCAACGTGGTTATTTTTTGTATATGTACACTGCTTTTTGTCTTATTACTCCTAATGATGGTTTGGTCAATAAACTGAAATGTTGAGTTCACCATTAATTCTCTAGATCTTCGGAGATGTTACTATGTTTTACAATGATTTTATTATTTGTATATGAGTTTGCAAATTACTTTTTTTAATTATGTTACCCACATGCTTACGTATGAATAAACTTTACAAAAACGTATGCTACTAATAAAATGTATATATACCGTCCACAATAGCCAGTGCTCCATCGAAATAGTTCTTTTCTGGTAAATCACTCTGGTCCTGCATCGCCCAGTAAGGATATTCAAACCAAGGAATAGCCAAAGCAACCTGTTCCGGAGTCATATTGCGGAGACAAGCCACATCGGAACAGCTGGTGTGGTTAAGGAACGCCAAATTGTCCCTGGAGGCATCTGCTAGAGACTTATTCATGACTGGTGAGGCGCTCATCAACCAAGCTCTCTGGAACAGATTCTTGGCTAAAGGAGAAGCCAATAACGCAAAGATGCTAGTTCCCCCTGAACTCTGGCCGTACACCGTCACCTGTTAAACACAAATGATATCATCATCGTAGTACTAGACCAGCAGTCTGGAGAAAACTTCTAATATCTATGCAAAGGATTGATTGATTGATTGATTGGTGTTTAACGAGCCATGTCTGAAGTATATGCCATTACACACCCATACGAGGGGCGCCATATTGAAGCAGGATCAAATCTGGGAGGTGCCACATCAAGCCAATGTTAGATGAATGTTTACTAATTTCAATTGGGTTCCATGTGGTGCTTCAACGTTTGATCCTGTCCAAATGTGAGGGGCCATTTGGGGCCCACTTGCCCAAGATTAGTGGCTAATAGCAGATGAAATCACTTATAGCGGAATAGAGATATGTCTCCCACATGTCAGCAAATTTAGAATTACATTTAATAGTGCTTAAGCAACCAGGTCCCGTTCTCTGTGTGATATGCCTGTGATTTTGATTGGTGGTACCGCCTATGACTGATTTAGTGCATTTTGGTCCATTATGCGTTTCCAGTGTCATACATAAAAAATATTTTAAATCTTTGTATAACCATAATTTTCACAATAGCCATTGAGCATAAACTCGAGCATAACCAGAGAGTGATTGCGAGGCAGCATACCAACTTTTGTTAGCGTTTGTTTTTGTATTTTTTAAACTGGCAGCCTTGCTAGACCAATAGGACTATATGGGTTGAATTGGAAGACGTACATCCTATATGTCTTGGTGTGGTCGATTCTTTTATTTTCTTGGCATAAATATCTCAATGCTAGGTTGTGTGTTCATTTCACTATAGTTGTACTTTTATTGTTAACTAGAGTTACTACCCTTTGATCATTCTCTATAAATAAAGGGGCATTACATTTTTAGCATTCTGAAAGTAAGCCCACACGACCATTGGCCTTCTTTCCAAATTCAATAAATGTTTTCCAGTTAGTTAACATCACAGGTTGTACAAAAGATAAAATAATTTAAACTATCAAGCGTAACAAAGAAATGACCTCGTAGAACAATGGTCTAAAAAAAAGCAACAACAGCGCTTTAAGCGAATCAGTGTTGCCCTCTCTTGAATAATCAAGAAATGAAGCCTATCTAGTTAAAGTTTTTAAAACCATCGATAAGTTATCTCCTCTTTTCATGTGAGACCTGTTCAACGTTCGCAATGGTTGCTACAACTTAAGATTTTCAAACAACATGTAGAAATATGGACTAAATTGGTTAAGCCTTTTTATGGCAGTTCTATGGAACCATTTTCACAACTACTATAAAACAACAAATTAACTTTTAACTTTTTTTAAAGGCAATTTGAGTTCATGGAGATATTTTTGTGTTTGTTTGATTATAATTTAACATCGTACTCAAGGGTATTTCCCTTACATGACAACGGATTGTCCACTTCGCCTCTGTCTTAATTATATATGATAGAAAACCGCGAGGAAACCTTAATTGTAACAACCGCCGCCGGGATAGCTGGAATTGCATTCTGTGACTCCCTCATATACCTCAGGTCAACATAGGAGCTTGAACCTGTGAATTGTACAGTGGAGGAGGATCAGTAGGCCCACACGCTAACCAATGATTTTAAAGTATTTTAGTATTATAAACTTCATTGTCATTCCATTATAAATAGAATTTAAGTATTAATAATTAAATCCTTTGCTATTTTTTTTTTAATGGTTTTCATTGTTATAAATATTTCAGCGAGGTTAGCTTATGGTGAGTTTAGTCTTGGTAAAACCAAATTGACTGAAATGTCATATGTCTTTATTAGGCTAAACGCGAAAAAACTTGCATTCAGCAAGATTGTCGTTGTTACAGGTAAAATGAACTAGAATAGTCTGGCGAGTTCAACTAATATGAATGTCTAAAACAACAATTTGGTGAAATGTGCTTTGAATCAGTATTGAACAGGCAATAGCCGCATAAATGTACCGCACAGATTCGACGCACTCTCGGAACCGTTTTGTAGCCGTCACAAGTATTATCTAGATTTTCAATGCAGACTGCAACTTTGGGATTAACCCGCGCCCTCATGTTCTTCGTAGGAAGTTCGTGACGGAGTTCTTCTCTTCGCCACAGTTACGGAAAAATCCAGCTGCTCAATAATGTTTAATGGATGAAATAACATGGAATAAATGTTCCATTCAAAAATAATTAAGTTTTTAAAAAACTTTAAAAACGTAATGCATCGAGCTGCAGCTGTACGAGACCCTCACAAAGTCCAGGTGTTTTTACATTATTGTAATTTATGAGACGACGACGGCACAATTAAATGTAATTGACCGAATATCACTACAAAATATAGTCCTGGTTTACGACCAAACCGACTATACCCTTTATCATGGAGGTAAGATAGCGACGGTTTTAATCAAATGCTTCCACACATGAGTTTGGAAACAGTGGTACGATGTTTCCTTCAATCAATTTTGGTAACTTTATATAATAAAAAATCATGAACAGGAAAACCAACTAACAACATTCATGATAAGGCTGTTGTATGGATTTAATATTAATATATACGCACTTTTGTATGTCATCCATCCATCAGACGTGTTAGTTTACCCACTTTTTTACCCATAGATTCTAATTAGTTTCACATGTAAATTGTTTCTGCATTCTGCACTGTAACATGGCTATATGTCTGTATAAATACCTTACTGATTTCTGTCTTTTTACTCCTTTATTTGATCGATAAACTAAAATGTGGAGTTCATCATGAATTCTCCTATGTTAAATAATAAAACCAACTTCTAAATACCTCTTATTCAAAACAAGTTAAACTAACAACAACAAAAGACAAGAAACCATGCTGCGATTCAGTGTACTTCAAAACAGTAAATCGAATTGTTAAACGAAATCAGCTCTTAGCGTGTCGTGGCGTTGGAATTTCGAGGGGAAGTTTTCGAAATTAATTTCATATTATTCTTACAAGCGTACTCCGTTGTCTGAAAAATATTTCTTACAAGTAAACTATACTTACACTCTTTGAATCACCACCAAATTGCCCAATGTTCTCTTTTATCCATTCTATTGCAAGGATCTGGTCCCAGAATCCGTAATTCCCAGAGGAGTTGGTGGCCGATTCCGCAGACAACAAATCCAATGCCATGAAACCAAACGCATTCAGACGGTAATTCATACTGACATAGACCATGTTGGTTTCACGGGCCAAGGCTTCAGTCGGACCATACAGCGGAGCGGATCCACTTCCAAAAAGCAGAAAACCTCCATGGATCCACACCATAACGGGTAAGTTTGCATTTGGATCTAGCGTTGGGGTCCAAACGTTTAAGTATAGACAATCTTCGCTGCCGTGAAAAGCGCTGAACGTCCCAACACTGGGTTGAAAGCACGGCGATGGAAATTTCGTGGCATTGTACACTCCACTCCAGCATGTTTGTGAACTCAGTGACAAAGGTCGAGGTAGATTCCACCGAAGCTGCCCTGTAGGTGGAAGGGCGTACGGTATGCCCTTAAAGACATAGACGTCCTCGGATTTGTTGCCTCTAACTGATCCGCAAGTAGTGGTTACAATATGATCTTGTTCGTCCACTAAAAATCCATTAACAGCTGTAGAGCAAAACGATGCCAACAGCACGGAGACACATATGGAAAGTTTTGTCATCTTGTATAGGGTTTATAGATCCGCTCGTACATATATAGATATTATTTCAACCTTCCTATGGAGAACAAACACCATTCTGTGTTAAATGAAAGGTCAGTAACAGATGGTGGATTTTTTCAACTTGATAATTCAGAGAGAGATAAGACGGCTTAATGTCCTTTTATCTGCAAGTAGAGTCACTCCCACTGTCGGCATTTAATTTTTTACTTAAGCGATTATTACGCCCTAAAATGCAATATAAAAAATACAAAGGTAACAATTATTACATTTTACTTCAAGATTTCAGGTCGTATAGCAAACCCGACAGGCAACAACTGTTGTTTATGTACTTCACCACCACGTTTATGATCAACACCATGTGTAAATGTAAAATATCGGGATAAACTGGAAAATGCGAATTTGGAATAACGTGTAATTCCAGCTGGCGTTTATTACTGTACGGTTAGCTCATCTCCATTGTAGACGCTTTGTGTTTAATGCGTCATTCAAACCAACCAAAGTTTACTGGATGCCCGGTGAATATCACAATTCCATTGACTTCGTGCTCTCTAAGAAATGGGTATCAATCAGCTGATTCGTCAAAGCGTCATGTTCAGGTTCCCAAAGCAAGGGTAAAAAAACACATGACCATTTTTATCCCCACCCCTCTCCGCCCCCGTTTGCCATAATGATTTTAAAAAACGAAGCAAAATTTTTATTGAACAATTGTAGAAGCAAACAGCCAACCAGAAAGCAGTGTACAAGTCACATCTGTCCACAACAAACAAGGTTGTGCCGCTTTCAATTAATGTGTTTACGATGATGTCTGGGCTACTTAATGGGGCTAAGTTCGTGTGTTTATATCTACCTGTAGCCAATTTGCCATCATGTGAGTACACCGCGCTTATATTGCTAACGAAAGCTTCTATCTGATTGGGTAGGGTAAAGAGACGTCACTCGACAGTAGTTGTAGACTACAATCTGGGATTAGTATATAGTGATTAGTAACCACAGACTGTGGCTGTCTTCACGCAAATTGTCAGCCTCAGTGGGATTTCGCGAGACTCTCACAAATGACGTCAACACCTTTCGATTCAATATTTTGCGAGTATATGTTTCGTATACTTCTGTACAGTCTAATAGACTACACAATTAAAAGGGAAACTCAGACATCGAATACAAATAAAAGGTCGCTTACAATAGACAGAATTTAGGCATGAATATTAGGCTACTCATCTGTTCATGATAATAGCGATACAAGCAAAATGGCGAGTCCACAGTTTGCGTCGTGTTGCTAAAGTAACTGGTTTTGTGAACGTTAAGGCTATGAACCCACACTGCGATCATATTTATTGCAAACAGGTTTATGTTACATGGAATTTGTTTTAACTAACAGTTGTTATTAAACGATGACAAACGATGTGTTTTCCTAAAAAAAATAGTCCCAAAAGTAAGCGATTTTAAGAACAGCCCGTTGTTGAAATAAATGTGAATCAGTTTGTGACAATAAAGGATTATAACTTTTAGGGTTTTTTTCATTATTTTGATTAGGAACTTATTATTTATGTCCCTAACCTACATTTCACAGTATTCATTGCATAAAAAGTATAGTATTTACTTCTTTTAGCAACTCTGATAATTCGAGTTTCTCTGCATTGTGAGGCATGTTAGTAGTATAGGAAGGGCAACTCGGTTAGTATTTATTAGTACATAATAAGGAAGGCTTCAACGTTATTATGTAGTA
>JAQQZZ010021616.1:0-11120 GCA_030265115.1 Mopalia vespertina | reverse complement strand
GGACTTCTATGAACCCCTGATGCCAGCATATGAGTGGCCTGTGGTTTATTGGTGAGTGAGTCAGCTTACTAATGCTATGATGTACATGTACTGTGATGTACTGCTCACAGGTTCAAATCCATCTGTCAACAATGGGGGTGGTTTCCTCTCTGGTTTCCACTGTAATTAATGAAAGAACAATCTGGAAAGGACAATCCAACATCTCATGAGTGAAATACCCTTGAGTACGATTCTTAACACCAACCAAACAAGCAAACCATCATACAAGTGAGATGACCTAAGAATGGTGTTAAACAACAATTCAACAAAATGATTTAAAGTATAAATAATTGTAGAGCGTGTGACGATACCAGGATATTATCGTGAAAAGCGTTATAGTAGTCAGGCTAATAGACGATGGGACAGTAAGTATTCCTCTCTGTTTAGCCTTACCTTGGCTGCGGATTCCCCAACAGAATCATTGTATGCTTGACTCAAACCAAACTGAGGAGTTCCCTCAGTCCTAGTCTGAAACGCATGTGCCTGTCATTGACGCTATTAATGAATTGAAGAAGCATTCTATCAAATACACCCGCCCGCCCAGGTATTTGCCATCATTTGACTAAATATGATACATATACCTTCATAATACACTAATAGTGTTATTCTAAAAATTAAACATAACGCATTTTGACTCAATATTTCAGTGCGTATGGTCAGGTGGGTGCTTTCTGTTGCTCCGCTGCCCGGAGAGCTTAGGGACAACATGACGCCAATCTGTTTTTTGAGGTCTTTGTATTGTCTTTGTTTGTTACCAGTGGTGTCGGGGGTTATTTCAGCCGGCTGGTACAACGTCAATGATCGAAATAACCTTAAGTACAATGTTAAACAACAATCAAACAAATAAACAAACACTATTTCAGCATTTATTATGTCATCAGGAAATAGTCAAAATGTTGAAATATTGCGTCAAAATGAAGTTATCAGATTTGAGAATTACACTATTAGTGTATTATGTTACCCTCTTCAGTGGAGCTACAAGCTTTGGATATACCAACTTTTTCCCTGTTTATGTATTAATATATCTATAAAACATCCCCACCCTGCAAAATCTACATTAAATTTCCCATTATAAGCTAAAATTTAAATTTTTAAACAACACATTTTGTCCCAACAAATGTTTATTTATGTGATTGAGATTATAGTTTACTATCTGGTATTTTGATCTTGACATAAAGTACCCTTGATTATGCCGTTTATATAAAACTACTCAAAATAAATAACCGATCAAGTTACCCTCTTGTCCATATCGTAGTCATTTCTTGACTTTGCTTTGGAGGAACACAAATTTTCCAACAAAGCAGAGCTCGTCACGTTTTATGGTCATTTTTATATTAGTGTGGATATGTATTGTTGGAGAACAGCGCAATCTAACAAATGAAAAACCCTTAAACACGACGTTATAGACCAATGAGTCAATCTTTTTAATTAAGCATATCACGTGAAGAAAATATTGTCCTATTTTATGTTTAAAGCATCACAATTCCTCTCCGGTGAGTACAGCTTGTTGTGATTTTGGCTGTTTTTGATACTGTTTGTGTGGTTATTCCTAACTCCGCAATAACACTCGGCATTGTCTGTAATACAAAGGAGTGCCTGAGGGCAATTGAAACATCCCAGTCTGTCATGGGGAAGATAAACAAAAACATGTGGCTAGGTTTTGGCAAAGACTGTGTAGGTCTTCATTCTGATGCTCTCCTTTCAATTCCTAGAAAAAACTTTTGGGGATTCCCCTACCTAACTTGGGTCGGTTTGATTGGTCGATTAGTCAACCAATCAAAGCCACAACTTAGCTTAATTCTGTAAAATGGCTACTACAAATTCCACTGTGTAGATGGGCCTAAACTGCTGCTTTGATTTGATTTTTCAAATTGTGTATATTTTTTTATTCAGAGCAGTCCACCAATCATAACGTCATTACAAAGGGAAATCCCCTATAGTTATTTCAAAAAATCAAACTGTGAAAACTTGCCTTTATGGAACTGCTGCGTTGTTTGTTTTTTATTTTTGAATAATTTTTCTGGACACTTTACGAATGCTAGTTTTTTTGTCTATATCTGTTTTACAATTTAAGTCAGCACTCCAGTTTTGAAGGGGATTATTAAAGTGATTAGTGCCATATCCATTTAGCAATTTTTAAACGCAGTCACATGCTTCAGTTTGTCTTACACAATACCTGGATTTCGCATGCTCTCTGGACACTCCTATCTTATTTATTGTAGTCCTAACCCTGGTCTTATAAAATGTATCCGTTAGGATGCAATGATGTATCAAAGAAACTAAAACTGAACTTAGTTATTGTGGGATATAAAGGTACTTGAAGTAAGCACTAATGTTTAACTTTACGTATAATTTAAGTAAACAGATCTAACACTATGAAATTCATAATTAAGCAAAGAAGATTTTCAGTAAAGCATATATATACTGACGATAACTGTTTATTTAAGTTAGTATCATACTAAACAGATTAATTAATTATTATCTTGTTGTAAAATGTTGATGCTTTTAATCCAGTAAAACGTTAACACTTATAAACTGGTCACAGATTAAACACGTTCAATGTACATGTTTGTGGAAGCAGTATTTGGTTGTTGAGTGAATGGCCAATATTACCAGTTAATATGTTCTCATTAAACCTTACATCTCTGCTTTCTTGGAATTGATCCATAACATAATAACAGCGGCCGACTAAAGATTCCTCTTGCCCTGGCACACTCAGATCCAATGAAACCGTCATGTTAATTTGCACCTTGTATTACATGTATGTTTTGGGCTTGTCATTGTTGGTTGCCAGTAACCAAACATGAGTGAAATAACCTTAAGTATGGTGTGAAGTCCCATCAAACACACTTACAAAGAACACACTGGGTAAATAACAAGTATAATCTGATTAAGTATGGTGTGAAGTCCCATCAAACACACTTACAAAGAACACACTGGGTAAATAACAAGTATACTCTGATTAAGCATTAAGTTTTGTTAAGTCCATTCTGAGTTTATCAAGCAGGTGGTTGGAGGGAGCTTCCCCTGGTCCTGGGGCCCCGTTCACAAAGCGATCTTAGCTTATGAACAATGTAAATTCCATGCAACCAGTATTGCAGACATAGTGTTTCCATGACAGTTATGATCAACGTTAGCTAAGATCTGTTTGTGAAATGAATCCCTATTGCTCTCAAGGATATCTTGTAAGGATAACATGAACCCAAGCTGTTTCTGTATTGGGTCTAGTGATTTTCCTGTCTTGTCTGTATGTTGCTAGTGGCATTGGGGGTGGTTTCCTTCACCCAGTGGACTGGCATGCCGTAAACTATAGGTTTTACTTGCCCTGATTGGCAAGTAAAAATCTTTGTCCGCTCAACCATGTTGTAATCTACGTGGCCTGGTTAAACTACACCACTGCCTTTCCCTATCCCATGTTTTCCCTTTTCACACCATTTCAAGGCGTTTCAACTACCCGGAATAACAAATCCTGTGCCCCCTCAAAGGGGACTGACGGATCTCTAACCGATCACTACTCTGTAGAAAAATGGGTCGCATCTTGAGTTTGATGTTACATACAGGTGTCAAAGAACACTGAGCAATCGATCATGACCTCTCATGGCTGTGGTTTAGTGATTAGCTTGTTGGCCTACTAATCCCACTTCCATGGACCAATCGATGATGACCTCCCATGGCTGTGGGTTAGTGATTAGCTTGTTGGCCTACTAATCCCACTTCCATGTATCATTCATGGGTTGGAACCTGTTAGTCGACCATCAGGTACAAGAGTGAGTCAAACTATATGGCTCTTGCTCGCAGGCTGGTTTTAAAGAGGTTTTCTTTCAATTTGCTACTGATTTAAGCAACGAACATTGTGAAATTGACATACCCTTGAGTACGACCTGAAACCCCAATCTAACAAAAAAAATTATCTATTGTACCATCTTTGTTTAGCGCATTGTCTGCCAAACAAACAAACATGTCAATCATGAATGTGACCTCGAAATAATAAATCTTTTTATTCATAGAAAAATTTTAAAAAGAAGAATCTGCTTTTAAGTTTTCAATTTGTTAATATAAGAAGTACAGCATTACGTATATTTGATATTGGATTTAAATATTTCGCTTTCGGGTCATTGTAAATATCTTTTGGTGATTAACGAGATTTCTGTACCGTCAGCCTTGGTTCGGTGTTTAGCTGACATGAAGTGGACTGTATTGCATCTGTATGTAGACTTGATTTTGTCATGCAGTGGAGATGATGTTGAAGACAAGCCTGTTTTACTAATACTCAAATGAAACACTTCCTTATTAACAAGCATTTGACTTGATAAAACTTTGCCTTGACAATCTAACACAAACAAAACTAACATAATCATCTTTGTAAATAGCTGGTGGTTGGAGGGAGCGTCATGTTGCCCTGGTGCTCTCAGAGCTTAAAGGGGAACAGGAAGCCGATCTGTTTGTGGTGTTTGTATTGCGTCCTGTTATTGTCCTGCATTTGTCCCGTCTTGTCTTTGTTTGTTGCCAGTGGTGTCGAGGGTGGTTTCCTTCACCCATTGGGATGGCACGTAGTAAAGTGAAATACCCTTGAGTACGACGTAAAACCCAATCAAACAATCAAACAAACAAACAAATCTTATAAATAATTGAAATTTCTTCAAGATGTAACAGTGGAGGTTTGGGAAGGAGCTTCCTGTTGCCCTCATACTTTCACAGCTAAAGGCCAACATGAAGGTGATCTGTTAGTGATGTCCTTAATTTACATCAAGTTTTTGTCCATTCGTGCCTTTGGTTATTGCCAGTAGTGCCCAAGATTATTTCCTTCACCAATTAAGCTGGCACGCTGCCATATGAGTGAAATAATCTTAAGTACAATGTTAAACCCCAATCAAACAAACATAATATGTCAAAGTTTTCGTAAAAGCATGTCATAACTTTCCTGCTGTCAAAATAATTTGCATAAATAATGCAAGTTGGTGCTTAGAATGTTTGTTGTAATTTGTTATGTTTTCAATTATGTCTTGAGTTTTAATGTTCCATTAAATTAAATTGAGTGAAATGGAATTTGCTGTTCGGTTTAACATAGAGTAACCATTCTCATTTTAATATCTCACTTACGCCCTTTTCTTGATGTCATTTATTTTAGGATATCAAAGATATATTACGATTCTCTTTTGCTTAATATTTAATCAATGTGACACCCTTTCTTCCTTGTTAGCATCGGTGAGCTGACCTTGATCATCCGTTTTGAAACCTTAACATTTGTATTATATGCTCAATACATTTTGAAAATCTACCAGATCTGTAAAGCTTGTCTTTATATTGTTGATATCCTGATAGTTAATCGACAACAAGAAAATGAGTAATGTTAGACAGTATTTAGATCTAGTGTTAAAACCTTAGAAATACAGGCTTTTGATTGTAGAACGTTTTTTGCAATACTAACTTTTCCATTTCTCAGTTCCTGGTTTAAATGCTCCTGCAAATGGCGGACAAAATCATTCCAGTTTCTCCGGCAACCAGGTGACAAATCACATGTCAACTAGCTCAAGTAGTGCTGGGCCTGGACCCCCTTTGCCCCCAAGAGTGAAAGCCCCAAAGAAGGCCCCAGCCCCCAAACCTCCTAGTCGAATAATGGGGCATATGAGGAACATGTCTGAGCCAAACGCTGGCTATTTGTCGTCACACAAACGTTCCCCTTCGGATCCACCGCCTCGCCCAGCTAAACCTGACCCCTCTCATCGGAACACAGTCTTACTGCCACCTGGTGAGAATTTTATGAAACTAAAATTAAGGGAGGTAATAAAGTGTGCACACTTTACAGCCAGTACTCTGCATTTCTTAATATTATAACATAATTATCACTAGTTATTTTCAGTTTACTAACCTGTTTTTGGTGCTGAAAAATGTAGAATTAGATAATTTTTTGTTTCTTGCTTGCTATATTTCATTTTACACAAGATGTTTTGCACGCATTTTACTATTTTATATTTACAGGGGACAAAGCAGCCATCAAAACCATTTTCTTATAAATTTTTTGGTCAATTTGTTCTAGCCAATATAATATGTATACCTCAATATAAAGTGATCAATTTTAATGGAGTTATAACCAAATTAAATATAAATATTGTTCTTTAATTTCACATTTTGGGAAATACTATATACATTTCATGAGGATTATGTATTGAAAATATATAAAGTAATAAATGATTTGATTGTACCAGCTACAAGCATGGCAAAGGGTCTACAATTTATTAATTTGTCTTGGCATTGTTTGTAGCTTTAGCTCTATATGGTACTGTTTTGTCAATTGGGCTGAATGAGCTGTTGCCCTGGTGTTCTCTGAGCTCAGGGGCAACACAATGCTGATGTACACAATGCTGATGTTTTGTGTAGATTTCTTTTAGCATCTTGTAATTTTCTTGTCTTGTCTGTGTTTATGGCCAGTGGCATTGAAATTGGATTGTTTACCCATTAGGCTGGCTGGGGTGATTTTTACGAGGTTTCCTCCCAGTTTTCCACAGTAATTCGGCAAGGAGCATTGTGAAGTGGACAATCCATCGTCATATAAGTGAAATATCCTTGAGCACATTGTTAAACCCCAATCAAACAAACAAACAAACTCAAACTGGTATACTGTGAAATAAAGGGAAAACCCTCAAGGACAGTATACTTTAGCCATATTATGAACCATCAAAGTGAATCATAGCACAAATTTGAGGAGGTTTGGGAGGAAGATTCAAGTTGCCCTGGTGCTCTCCTAGCTAAGGGCCACCACATGAAGCCTATCTGTTTGTGATGTTCTTGTGCTTCCTGTGATTGTCCTGACCTCTGCTTGAGTCACAGGAAGTGAATGGCCATTGCAGGGGTGGTTTTTTTAAGTTTCATCTTGGTTTTCCACTCTATTAAGTGAAAAAACCTGTGAGTACAATATTACGCCCCAATCAAACAAGACTTCTGTGCTGTGCTTGTTTGTGGCTAGTCGTGTCCAGGGTGTTTTCATTCACCCACTGAGCTACATGTAGCATCCCATCATATGAGTAGAATTAACCTAAATACTTTCATAAACCCAAATAAAAGAAAGATATATTGCACAATTTAAGGTTGTGTATGTTGGGTTATTTACTGTTATAGTATGTAGCCACCATGAATATATAAGTGAAATTCCGTTAATCGCCAATTGATGTTAAATTTTGTGTTTTGTCAGGTGCTAAATTTGTTCTTCCTCCACCACCCGAGTTTTCTGCTCTATCCGGAGATGGGTAAGTTAATTTGATTCGAGTCATATAGCAGAGTTCTCCAGAGATTCTCAACCAGCCTCCAGGGTTTTCCAAGTGAAAGTATGATGAGAGTTCTGTGGTTTATTTTCTCCAAACTCCAAAGGCTAATAAAAAATGCTTTATTTTAAATAACGCTACTGACATTTCAATAATCCTTGGCCCGCGGCCGTGGCTTAGTGGTAGGGAGTGCGCTTTCTGAGCCTACTTCAATGTGCTGTTCACAGGATCGAGTCCATCTGTCGACCCTTAGGTATATGAGCGAGTCACATAATGTGGCTCTGGCAATCGCGGGGGTGGTTTTTACGAGGTTTCCTCCCGGTTTTCCACTGTAATAAGGCAGTGTGAAGTGGACAATTCGTCTTCCTATAAGTGAAATACCCTTGAGTACGACGTTAAACCCCAATCAAACAAACAAACAATCAATCAATAATCCTCACACTTTACTTGTTATGGTAGCGTTAGTGTGGCTATATCGTTCTGTAATACACCACAGTCATATACGTTGAAATACTGTAAAGCATGGCGTTAAACACTAATCAATCAATCAACCCAACGGCTAACCCTCTGGCTATTACATGTACTGGAGGAACATAAACTGTCTAACAGGGCAAAGCCAAACCACTTCACTGTTCAGTGGAGCCATTAACTGTTAAATAGAGCACACCATCATCATAGAAAGGAAATACCCTTAAGCATGGCAGTAAACACCAATCTAAGGCTCACTGACTGTATGTTCCTAGCATTGACAAGTGGTTTTTACCTAGCACTGGAGGATCATTAAGTTTGTAACAAAGCAAAAAACTTCTTGTTCTATAGATGTGTTAGTGCAGATAGTACCATTAGAAGTGCATGACCCTCATGGAAATGCCCTTATGCATGGCATAAAACATCAATCTAGGATCATTCATTTTTAAATGGAGCATCGTGGGTGTGGTATTTACGAGGTCTGCTCTCGGTTTTCCACTGTAATACGGCAAGGAGCAGTGTGAAGTGGACAATCCATCATCATATAAACCCCGACGTTGAACCCCAATCAAACAAACAAATTTAAATGGGGCATAACACATGATATATTTGACAGTTGTGTTGTGGTTTAACCCTAGGCCCTTCATATATTGAATAAATAAAGTGAGAAAAATGTGCTTGCTTCCACAGGGAATCGAACTTAGGACCTTTGTGTACATATCGAAACAAATAACACACAATTGTAGCATGTAAAAAAGTGTTCATGTATATTAGTAATGTTGTATTTATTCTTTTCAGTGGCAAACCGGCAACACCTCGATATCATAGGACATACTCAGTTGGTGAAAAAGGTGAGTTAATTAGATATTTACCTGTACATCACCGTGTGTGCTTACTAATCCTACTTCGATTTACCGTCAGGAAGCCGATCTGTTTGTGGTGTCTATTGCGTCCTCTAGTTGTCCTGTATTTGTCCCGTCTTGTCTTTGTTGCCAGTGGTGTCGAGGGTGGTTTCCTTTACCCATTGGGCTAGCACATCGTCATATGAGTGAAATAGCCTTGAGTACGACGTAAAACCCCAATCAAACAAATCAAATCGATTTACCCTTCACGGGATCGAGTCAGTCTGTCGACCAACAGGTACATGAATGAGTCACATGATGTGGCTCCGGCAATCACATGGGTGGGTTTTACAAGGTTTCCTCTCGGTTTTCCACCGGGTAGTAGGCCTACTGCTCACAGGTTTGAGGCAACATGTGAAATAATGACAAATTTTGTTTTTTTCAGACACCGTACCACGGCCTCACCAGTTCCGAGACTCCCAAAGTTCCAGCGATGGTTCTCCCCAAGAGACACATGTACCGCCTGTGCCACAACCCAGAGCTAAGGTACACAAACTCTCAATATTTCTTTTTTTTCATAGCTTATAGTTCTGCACAAGTTAGTCCCTGTTAGAAAATCTGTCACACAATGAAATTTGCGATCTGTCATACAGTTAAATTTGCAATTTGCATATTTCATTTTCTCCTTAGACTACTTATGTTTCCTCAAATTTCAAGAATATCACATTTAATGGGTCATTAATTTTTATTGAAAAAAAGTTTTTTGCCTTGAAAGGAATAACACCCCCCCCTTCCTTCTCCTCCTAAACTCCCCCCTTATCCTCCTCCCAGCATGCCCAAGCACAACTTAACGAACTATTTTGCTGCCATTGGCGTGATGCAACAACCCAATCGTATTGTCGCGAGAGTTTCTATAGTGGACGAGACTAAGACAACTCTTGTAGGCTATGCCAGGCCATCGCACATTAATTTCCACCAATATTTGGGGCCACGTATGCCACAGCCCAGCAAATAAAAGAAGTGCAAAACAAGATGGCCCGAGTGTATCTTAGAGTCAATATCTCGACGTAGGAAGTAGAATTGATTTTATTTTAGAATGGGGACAACCTTGTGGTAGAAGCAGGTAATCCTTGAAACTTTATGATAAGGGAGATAACCTTTTAGAAGCCTGTAATGTGTAAGGGAGATAACCTTTTAGAAGCCTGTAATGTGTAAGGGAGATAACCGTTTAGAAGCCTGTAATGTGTAAGGGAGATAACCTTTTAGAAGCCTGTAATGTGTAAGGGAGATAACCTTTTAGAAGCCTGTAATGTGTAAGTTTTATGAGTGCATTGCATAGTAAACCCCATCCTCTGTGGACTTATTAGATTACTTTAACTGTTAATTTCAAGATAAGTGGTTCTCATATACGCTTGAGAAGGATGTCTGAGTCGACATTGAAACGTTGAACCCATAATCAACCAGAAGGTGTAATCCATAAACCCTTGTGCTATGTTTAGTACATTAACTTCTAAATCAAGGGCTAAGGCAGAGACATTTGAACACCCTGTTTTAAGAAACTTTAACATGCTGGAGATACGGAAACTGTTAAAATTGGACACCCAGTTATTTGAAATGTGAAGCAAATGACCATTTTGGACCCCATACTTTTGATTTCTGACTAAACCCCTGTTCTAAATGCGTCTTTATCGGTTGATCTTGATGGAGTTACAGCTTTACTTATACTGTGTCTTATTTAAATGTATCTGCTAATTTTCATCATAAGATGGGAATTATATTTAAACTGTTTCTACTATTTCAGAAAAAACCTGGTCGTCGTCGTTGTAAAGCCCTGTATCATTGCACAGCAGACAATGATGATGAATTATCATTTTCTGAAGGGGAGATAATTATTGTTATACGAGAAGAAGAGGAAGATTGGTGGGTGAGTATCGTCAAATGAAGGGAATTCTACAAATATCTGCTATATAGAAATTTTGTTTGTTTGTTTAATTGGTGTTAAATGTAACACTCAAGGTTACATGTGTTTCACTTATATGACGGCCAGTTGTCCATGTGAGTTGGAAAAACTTAAAGGAAACCTCGTAAAAAAAAAACCTCCAATTGCCAGGGCCACATCATGAGACTCGTTCATACATGTATGTACATGATGTTTGATAGAGGGTTGAACATCATAGCTTCCTCTTATTAAGAGGACGAATGGTATTGCATTTCACCAAATTCCATTGCATGAAATGGTCGTTATTACATAATTTTAGCAAATTCATGTCTGTAGGTGTTATAACACGATAAGTAGAGAATAAATTCACGGATTACTTTAAGCTTGGTATGTAGCTTTCTCTTGTTAAGGCAGCGGATGGGATTACAATTCACCAAATTCCGTAAAACAAAATGGCCGCTATTACATAATTTTAGAATATTCATGCCGGTATGTATTGTGAACACAATAAGTAGAGAATAAATTCACGGATTAACTTTAAACTTTGAAGATAGCTTCCTGCTTTTAAGACAA
>JAQQZZ010021605.1:0-11121 GCA_030265115.1 Mopalia vespertina | reverse complement strand
CAGAGTAAGGTCTGTTAGTCTACTGTTTTCCCATCAATTCAACTGAAGTCGTTTCTTGACATTGGCCGGTATAACCACGCGGGAGTCTTGGTGTTACTCTAAATTACCAATACCAGTTGTTGTCACCACAAACTGTGCCGAACCAGAGAGCTATGTTGACGGAAAGATGAATGTCAGATTAATAGCCTCCAAAGATCTTAGTTTAGCTGGAACTCAATGTCTCTAATTTCCCTTCTCTGAGCCATGCCGGACCTATAGAACTGGGTTAATGGGTGAATAAATTCTAGATAAAACGCTAAGTTTGTAAAGCTGACTAAATTGCGATCTTAAAACACATCGCTAGGAACAATGTACAACATCGTTCCGTCTAGAAGTCATTTTTTTAAACAAATTAAGTCATAGTTACAAGAAATAGCTTTAAAAAAGATAAGCGATGGCGTAAGAGTTGGGACTGTGGAGAGCACATTTATATAAATGATCTGTAAATAGGTGAACGACATTTACTTTCACCATTTACTTTCCAGCGTCATTGGTGTTTTAAACAGTGTGATAGTCTTTTGGTTGCGTCTTTTTAAAAATGTATTGAGTGATAGAACAGACTACAATCGCAATAACATTTTATCATTTTTCTTCGTGTCCTTGTTCAATTGAAATATTGTTAATATGATATTTTTGTCTTTTTAACATTTAACGACTGGAAACCATTTGTTGGTTATAACAATCAATAACCAAATACAGGTAAGGGCGTTTGCGTCTGACACGGGAAGGAAAGCAGCTTTCAGCTGACTCATAAAGGCGGCAACTTTGGACCATTAGATCATTGCTCGTGTTTAATTACGAATATGTTTTATGTATTCAAGTATCCGTTTCTCTGTTGTATAATTTGTCATGGTACTATGTTACTTAATAAGAACCTTTACATAAAAGACTGCTTGTTTATGAAACTTCGTTGTTTTTTTGGAGGATCTTATGGTCTGTTACAGACCCATAAAAGAAGCTGTTTTTCCTGGACCATTCATTATAAAGAATATATATCAAGTTAGTGTTTTTAAATAATTTGTAATGTAACAACTCGATTAAGCATAAACGGATTCTGATTAAACTAAGACGTTTTTAATTAAATTTTTATGTGGCCCAGATAATTGAGTGTTTAGGCCTATAATGGAATGACTGAGATGATCCCTGTTTATCCTATAGTTCAGTCTGCCATAAGAGTTAGATGGGCAGTATGGCAACAACAGGGGGAACCACAATTTTTAAAATATATAAAATTACTTAAAATCATTTATGAGGACATGTTTTCAATCGATGTCAATGTCCTCGTAACATCAACAAAGATTTTAAAGTTCAGGTCGAGGTGACAAGCCCTGGAAATTGTTGTCGAGATTGACAAATTGAGTATAGTACGATTTCGTCGAAAACATGCCTAGGATATTGAACTCGAAGCATATTTGTGACCTCAAAAGTTTAAACTAGCCCATTGAAAACTTTTAACTATACTAAAAAGCTGATAATGTTACTTATTTTACCTTTCGTACATGGATTGTATTATTGCTGATGAGCAATCTCTATTGGTGACATTCTTGCACAGGTTCAATGTCAGATAGGCGATCTCGCTTCAACCAGTCCTTAGTTTGCATAATAATAGAGTTCTCTTAATACAATGTGGTTAATCTTATTAACCCCGTAGTACAATAGAACAGTGTATCATAAACTTGTATGACGGAAACTCCCATGATTAAATTCATTGTGATATTTCTATATTTCGGCGTCACATTATGCCATTTTCAGGAATATAAAATAAGACTTCTGAAGGTTAGGTCCACTGTTTTCTGACGAAACCAGAAATCTCATGCCTAGTGTCAGGCCCAACCTGTTATTATGTTACGGGTACTAGTGTACTTGCCAGATTGCTATAACAATAGACCTCGCTTCATAGTTGGCGTCGAGTTGAATCAAACATCATGAAGTAAATATACTTATCAATAACTGACAATGACCTCAACTAAAATGTTATATTGTTTCTTGTCGTGACGATTTGTATGTTTATCCGGTAGAGTTTCACGAAAGGGCTGTTTAGGACAATGTGTGACATTATTGTAACGGTTAGACAAACATTAGGGGGTAAAACCAAAAACTAGAGAGACGAACATCGATGAACATACCCTGTCATATTTTTGGGCAACATACAGTAAAGTTTTATAACATATAACATATTTCAAGAGGATAGAACTGGGTATAGCCTTATAGAGTTAGTAACAGGTGTTTATCATGACAGGGCTATGAGAGCGTTTCCTTTCAACTTCAAGGTGAAATGACATGATTAATTTATGTTTGGGTGACGAAAATATAATTGGAAACCGTTTTTTCAGAAATATGAGCACAATGCATCATAGCACAGGGGACATGTCCTTCATTCACAGTCAATATTTCCAGTTAAAGCACCTGATCATTTTGTCACTACCGTCTGTATTGTATAGTTGGGAGGGTTTTTCTACGTGTATAAGTCTCAGTTCAACATGACCTAGGCTAAACCTAATTTACTGATGTTTCAACGTTACCACAAATCTCCAAGGAAAAGATTGGCTTTCTGAATCGAGAGGTGGCAGGTGTGAATAATGCATCCTGGCTACAATTCTCTACCCTACATCTTAAAGCCTTTCGTTCTGACCAGAATTACATGAGGATAAATTTATAGTTGTCCATTTGCAAAAGGGTTTCTACCATATATACCCAATTCATCAACATTACATTTTAATGCAAAATTACGATAATATCACACATAAAGTTGCACAAATGACTTTTATCTCTCGGGAAAAATGTTAGGAGAATAAGTTAGAAGAATCTTAAATTTCATAAGGTGAAGGAAATCCCTTTAGGAATTATTTATTGCCTGGAATGCTGGGCTATATCTTTACGAAAATTCCATTGGGTGCATGCATTTACAATCTTTTGCTGTATGGTGAAAACATAAATAGCAAACAAAAATCTATAAACATTGCAATGATAAGCTCTTGCCTATGGACCAAAGCCGTGTGCATTATTAAAAGACCTCATGGTTATCAGAACCTGTGAAAGTATGCTTGGCACAAAGCCAGCGTGTCAGGTTAATGGTCAGCCAGTTTTCCAGTCGTCAAACGTCGGACAACTTGAATTCCTAGGAGAATAATCAGGCTGTAAAACATCCCAACTTCTCTTGTATCATTTGTTTTCAGAGAACCCCTAGTCAAAACAGTATTTATCGTCTATTTTTATTGACAAATGTCGGTTATAAAAATTGAAAAATGAAAGAATGCAAAAATTAGTACCGTTGGTGGAAGGCAGGATTTTCCATAACACGAGTCCTTGGAAAGGTACTGTTATACCTACATTAGGACAGTGAATTGCTGCTGTTTACTATATCGAGAAGAGAAAGCTATTTTCAATCATTCTAGGTGTTACAGAGAAAGAACACGATTAAAGAAGCATGCAAGAAATAGTTTTAAATAAAGTCCAAGGGCATGATTGGTTTTTGACTCATTTCAATTCCAGCGAACAAAGCCAGTTAGGGAAGCACACACAAATAGCTGCTATCAGAGAGTTTCAAATGCTATAAGAAAGAAAGAATCATGTATTATTAAAAAGCTCTCAAAGATGGTAGACCGTTCATTTTTCAACAAACGCTCCGTTATAAAAAAAAAACAACAAACAGCCCTACTCCATATAGTTCATTCATCAGTGGACCATAAATATTGACTAATTGGACAGAATAAAACATTAGCATGTATATATATGGACAGTAAATAATATACACGTGGGATACTTTACAGGTGGGTATGACACTTCTATAATTAACTTACGTATCTGCTTGATCCTAAGTAAAGGTTTACCAAACTGTTATATGACATTTCTTTTTACAACAATATAAGCTGGTGTTATTTTCTGATCATTATGGCAGGATTCAAAGAAGAAAAAAACATTTCGTTCCAATTATTTTGGACGATTTCGAGGGAGGGGGTGTGCGTTGCTGTCTATAGAATAAACATGGTGTGCATCTGCATTCATATTAACAGAAGAAACGTTTTGCGTTGTGCCAAACAAAAGTTTCGCCAAATAAATTAAACTAACATTGCACAGGGTCATGAAAGTCATACAATTGGCTAGAGTCCAGTGCTCCTGTGAATGGTGATTCGTGATGGAATACCGTCAGGAAATTTTAAACCATGAAGACAAGTCTATCAAATGGGTAGGCCTACGTTTTTTTGTTCTTTCCTATAAATACAATATGTGTTCTTTTTGCTCGTTCAGTGAACCAAACTAATCCCGACTGCCAAGAAAAGTCTGCACTTAATGACTGCTGCAGACTAATAAACACGAACGTAACTTTGTCAACTTGGATTTCTCAATATTGGTCATGACTTGTTGTTGACGGGATGTATTTAGACAGAGCCTCTAATACCACAGAAAGGTTTCATAATCTTTATTGCATTTTGTGTCCGCTATAGACGGATTTCACTCATGAAACGGCAGGCTGTGGACTTTTAAAGTGTCGAACAAATACTTTTAAGACCAAAACTGTCGTGGTTAAGTTTCGCCCAAATCCTGCACGTACTTTCAAACGAAACCAAATTTCCCCAGACACTCCACTGCTGACTCAGACCTCGTGCTTGCTAACTGTGACGTCACATCATATGGTACCAAAGCCTGGCCAGTGACCATTGCCTCGAAAGCATAATCTATGCGAGTTTCACGCTTCCAGTTAATGGTCTTCTGGTATGACATATGACTCCGAATTCAATATTGGTCATCAACAAATGACAAATATCACATTAAATACAACTTGGTTGCAAATAATATGTCCAGGTCAAAAATCATATAGCACATTCGCAAACGACTGCCTCGTTACTAGACATTGTTTGTTTTTATCGATATTTTCAGACAACGGGTATTTCGTTTCAAGGCAATAGATTTAAGTGGATTTGTTGTCAGTAGTAATAAGATTGCTGTCTGATCTCCAGAACTATCAGCGCGCCAGACGTTTCACAATTATAGCGATGTTTAACTAGAAATCTTTCCCTCAGATTTACCCTTTAAAATGACTACTATCAAAACACGTTCATTGAATCGAGAACAGTGTGCTTTAATTCACTCATCATTTACTAGAAGCCATATGGAAGCAAAGTATTTGGATGAATTGGAAAATAAAATGTCCCCAAAGACACAGGTTAAGATTCATTAAGACTAAAAAAAATGATATCTACCAGAATGTCCCCAAAATACCCAATTCCCCCTCTTTGCTATAAAGCGAGTGGCAAAATATGTCCAATTAATACTAGACAGTGGAGACGTATAGATTCCAGTAGACTAGAGCTGTTTGATTATGGTGTGAAAGTATGCCACCAACTGTAATTATATCAAAGCTGAAGATATTCGGCTCCTGACAAAATGATATTACTCGTATCAAGCTAAGAGATTATACTATTGACCAGTGACCGCAACTCCTCTACTAGTCAAAACAAACGTTACAAAGGCAGACTTATGGCCGAAACACACAATAAACAAAGTCAGTAATTGGAATAAAAGCAGTGCCCTTCAAGTGCGTGTTTACGGAATCCTACACCTTTTATTTAAGTGCCCCATCCAAAACAAAAATGGAGTAATCACATAATCTACTTGGAATTCTAGGCCGATAAACGTTCCTATATTTACCGAATAAAAACTGAAGAAGACCGACAGTTAATGATCCTTTGCTTAAACAAAAAATTGAACCGCGACAAAAAAAGATAATTGCCTAATAAATCAACCCTCAGATCCCCACCTAAAACCTATATTCACATGCAATACCTCTGACTGACAACTGTAAATAGGCTGAGTGATGAACACGATGTTTAGCTCTGATATCAACTATTTGCCTGTTAAATAGTAATATCAAAATATTTCTATTTAAGTTGGAATTTACCATTGCAAACTTGTACTTGACTTTTATTCAGATCTACCCGTTGTTAGCATAGTATGGCTTTAAATAAAATGTAAATGAACAAGAAGGACACATTTATTTGAACTTTTTGTGATTGTTCGCGTTAAGCAAAAATGATGACAATTTCTCAATACAATTAAAACTATCTATCCTTGTAACCAAATACTTATAAATATATATATAAATAATAACAGTTGCTTTTTTTATCATTGTCACCATTGCACAGACATGTATCTTCCATTTCGCCCAATGAGTATGTCTAATATTAAGCAGATTTTGTTAAAAAGAAATCAATAATAGATCTATTTCTGGCTTGGAGCTCTACTTCAGTTGTTATAATTGGTCCTATTGAATAGCACCAGAGATTGGTCCGACTTTTACTATTCCACTGTAAGCTGTGTGTGCCGTTAATAAATTGTTACAATGTCCAAAGCCCTTTAGACGATTTCAAAAGGTCTGAGATAACATGCACCGACAGTAAATAATGCCAAGCAAATAAAGACATCAACATTCTATTTCACAGGATTTACTCACTTTACTCAAACTTGTAGTTCTACCAGTTGTTTGCACGCCTTTCCTTACATTAGATGAGCTACAGTACTTAAACCTACATTTTTATGAGCCTAGTAAGCAAAGAACTTCAAACAAAAACTGAACATTTAAAGAACATTTGGCAGTGTCGGGATTGTCAACTGTATCTCTAACTTCTAACAGATAAGATTTCCATTGAACATAAACCTAACAAAAGAATACTTGACAGCTGCAGTTTCAGCACTGATATAAGTTGGCGCGTAGACATTGCCTTTCAGAGTAATGTCTGTTAGTCTGCTGTTTTCCCATCAATTCAACTGAAGTCGTTTATTGACATTGGCCGGTATAACCACGCGGGATTCTTGGCGTTACTCTAAATTACCAATACCAGTTGTTGTCACCACAAACTGTGTCGAACCAGAGAGCTATGTTAACGGAAAGATGAATGTCAGATTAATAGGCTCCAAATATCTTAATTTAGCTGGAACCCGATGTCTCTAATTTACCTTCCATTGGCCACATCAGACCTATAGAACTAGGTTAATGGGTGAATACATTCTAGATAAAACGCTGAGTTTGTTAAGCGGACTAAATTGCGATCCAAAAACACACCGCTAGGACCAATGCACGACAACATTCCTCGCACGTTACCTGGCACCATGTCATTCGATACGAGCCTTCAGTACACAGACTGTTTGTTTAAGAGACTTCATTGCTGTTGGGAGCATCTTATGGTCTGTTACAGGTACATGAAAGAATCTGTTTTCCTGGACCGTTCGTTATAACGAATATAATAAGCCCAGTTAGTGTTTTTACATCATTTGTAATGTAACAACAGGAATAAGCACAAACGGATTCTGATTAAACTAGGACGTTTTTAAATAGTTATTTTGGCCCCGATAATTAGGTTTAAGCCCTAGTATAGAATGACTATAAGGATATCCCACAGTTCAGACTGCATTACAAAGCTAGACGGACAGCATGGCAACAACAGCGGAACAAAGAATTAAAAAAATTATAAAATTAGTTTACATAATTTATGAGGACATGTTTTCCAATCGATGTTAATTTCCTCAAAATATTAACAAAGAATTTAAATCTCAGGGCGACGTGACAAGCACTGGGAATTGGTCTCGAGATTGCCAAATTGAGTATAGTACGATTTCTTCGACAACATGCTTAGGCTATTGAACTCAAACCACATTTGTGACCCCAAAAGTTTAAACTATCGCATTGAAAACATAATACTGTTCTGACGTGTACATACAAAGCTGATATAATTTCTTGTTTTACACCTAGTACATGGATTGTATAACTGCTGATGACATTCTTGCAAAGGTCCAATGTCAGATAGACGATCACGCTTCATCCAGTCTGCCTCCTTAGTTTGCATAATAATGGAGTTCTCTAAATACAATGTGGTTATCCCATTAACCCCATAGCACAACAGAATAGTGTATCATAAACTAGTACGAAGGAACTCCGATGATTGAAT
Source organism: Mopalia vespertina (assembly GCA_030265115.1). NCBI lineage: Eukaryota > Metazoa > Mollusca > Polyplacophora > Chitonida > Mopaliidae > Mopalia > Mopalia vespertina. The sequence continues at coordinate 3,139 of JAQQZZ010021605.1, read as the reverse complement.
TCATTGTGATATTTTTATATTTCGGCGTCAGGAATATAAAACAAGAATCCCGTAGGTTAGGTCCACTTATTGGTTCATTTTCTGACGAGACAAGAAATCGATGCTGATGTCGGTTAGGCACAACCTGTTCTTTTCTAAACGTACTTGTGTACTAGGCGTAGCCAGATTGATGAAGCGAGAGATATGGCTTAATAGTTGGTGTCGAGTTGAATCAGGCATTATTAAATAAATATACTTATCGATAACTGACAATGACTTCAACAAAAATGTCGTACTGTTTCTTTTTGTGACAGTTTGTATGTTTATTCGGTAAAGTTTCACGAAAGAGTTATTTCAGACAATATGTGTTACAATATTGTACGGGTTAGACAGACATCACGGGGTAAAATAAAAACTAGAGAGACGAACAAGGGGGAGCATAATCTGCCATATTTTTGGGCAACAGACAGTAAAATTGTACCACATAGAAAATATGATAGAGCTGGGTACAGCCATATAGAGCTAGTAACACGAGTTATTAAGACAGGGCTGTGAGAGCGTTTCGTGTGAACTTTAAGGTGAATGGACAAGATTAATTTATGTATTTGAAATAAGAAAACACAATTGGAACAATGCATCATTGTACAGGGGACATGTATTTCATTCCAGTTAAAACACCTGATCAATTTGTCACTACCGTCTGTATTGTATAGTCCTGAGATGTGTTCTTATAACGTTCAGTTCAACAGGACCTAGACTTAACTTAATTTACTGATGTGTCCACATTACCACAAATCTCCAAGGAAAAGATTGGCTTTCTGAATCGAGAGGTGGCAGGTGTGAATAATGCATCCTGGCTACAATTATCTACCTTACATGTTAAAGCCTTTCGTTCTGACCAGAATTACATACCGATAAAAATTGTCGTTGTCCACTTGCAAGTCTAATAACATATCTAATTCATCAGCATCACATTTTAGAACAATTTTCCGATAATATCACACATGTATGGACTTTTACCTCTTGGGAAAAATGTCATGAGAATAAATTAAAAGGCTGTTTATCATCATTAGATGGAGGACGTCTCTTTAGGGCGTATTTATTGAATGGGATGCTGGGTTATATCTTTTCAAAAATACATTCTCTTGCTGTATGCTGAAAACATATATACCAATCAAAAATCTATACAACATAGCCAAGAAAATCTCTTGTCATTGGACTAAACTCGTGTGCATTATTTAAACACCTCATTGTCATCAGAACGTGTGAAACTATGCTTGGCACAAAGCCAACATGTCATGTTCAAGTCTAGTCGGCTTTCCATTCGAGACACGGTGGACATTTTGAATTCCTGTGAAAACAACCAGGCTGCATTTAAAACATCTCAATCTCTTCTTTATCATTTTGTTTCTAGGGAACCTCTGATCAATACAGTCTTTGCGGTCTGTTTTTATTGGGAAATATCTCTTTTATCAGGCATTTAACAATAACACAATGCAAACATAAGTACCGGTAGTGTAATGCAAGATTTTCCCATTACATGAGTCCATGAAAAGGTACTGTTATACCTAAATTTGGACATTGAATTACTATTGTTTAATATATGGAGATGAGGAAGCTATTTTCAATATGTCCGGGTGTTACAACGAAAGAACCGATCCAAGAAGCAAGCAAGAAATTGTTTGAGTCAAGTCCAAGTGCACGATTTGTTTGTTACTCATTTCAATTCCAGTGAAAAAAAAACTCAGCTGTTCTCAAGTAGTTTCAAATACTATAGGAAAAACGAATCCTGTATTAATAAATGACTCGCGAAGATGGCACACAGCTAATTTTTAAACAAACGCTCCATTAGAAAAATCAAACAGCTCTACTTCACATATTTCATTCATCAACGGATCAGAAATATTTAGTTATTCCTAAAATATTAGCATGTATACATACGGTGGTAAATTATATACACTTGGGATACTTTACAGGCGTATATAACACTTCGATAAATAACTCACTATCTTCGTGATCCTAAGTTACGGTTTGCCAAACTGTTATATGACGTTTCGTCTTTAAATAATATAAGCTGGTGTTCCTTTCTGATCACTAGGGCGGAATACAAAGAAAAACAATTTCGTTCCAATTATTTTGGACGATTTCGAGGGGGGGTACGGGGGGAGGGGCGGTGTCCTTGCTGTTTATAGAATAAATATGGTGTGCATCTGCATTCATTATTAACAGAGGAAAAGTTTCTCGTTGTGTCAAACAAAAGTTTCGCCAAATAAATTAAACTAACACTGTACAGGGCCATGAAAGTCACGACAAAATCAATTGGAAACTTTAAACAGTGGAGACAAGTCTATCAAATGGGTACGGTTTTTTGTTCTTTCCTATAAATACTGCCAAGAAAAGTCTTCACTAAATTATTGCTGCAGACTAATAAACACGAATGTAACTTTGTCAACTTGGATTTTTCAATATTGGTCATGACTTGTTGTTGACGGGATGTATTTAGAGCCTCTAATACCACAGAAAGGTTTGGTAATCTTTATTGAATTTTGTGTCCGCTAAAGACGGATATCACCCGTGAAACGGCAGGCTGGAAACTTTTAAGGTGTGGAGCAAATACTTTTAAGACCACTACTGTCGTTGATAAGTTTCACAATACTGAATTACAACGAATATCTATTACTCAAAATATAAAATGTGAATGTTGATGACATTCGGTTATGTTAGGTGCGTATTATCAAGCCTATTAATTGGATGTGTGAATCTCTCTTATACTGTAAGTCCAAAGCAGTGGACATAGAGTTAATCACAAGAACCATAGAATCGAAGCCACTTTTGAGTGGTCAACTCAAACGGCGAGATCAGTATACTGAATTTTACTCGAATTCAATCCACCCCAAAAGTAGAAGTACCAACCAGTTTTGTCATTGTTGACGGTGTTTCCGGTAATCGCCGGTAACACAATAGAGTGTGGTCGTTGGTGTTTACTGTAGATCAGCTAAGCCAGTTTGTGTTGCCCACATCCCTTCTGTCGCATTCTCAGAAGCGACTTGTAATATACGACTCAGGGGATTCTCCTTATTTTCAACATTACGTTGGATCGAGTAAAAAAAAGGAAATCCCTGAAGTCGAAAGTACAATTCGCACAAATCATAATCCCCCC
>JAQQZZ010021594.1:0-11122 GCA_030265115.1 Mopalia vespertina | reverse complement strand
TAAATATTTTACATCTAAAATTATTGTGATTTTTTACAATTTTTTCTGATGTATTTCTACAGAAATTTTTTAGAGTGCACCGCCACAAACGGAGGTTTAGCAAATTTGCCTTGAAAACAGTGTTTGGGTAGTATGTCATAGCTTCTTAAAGTGAATATTGTATCCTAATAGTTTAATAGTTTTACTGAGTGATAAACTTGATGCTTTGTCTATTTTACCTGTGAATCAATAGCCAGGAGAATACAGGTGAGGAAAAACAGGGCTGACCAGAGCTGGGGTAAAGGTAACAAAGACGCTGTGTGGGGATACGTGATGAAGATTAGACCAGGACCTACATCGGACAAAAGGAAAGGACAGTTAAGTTTTAACACCCTCTTCCTAAAGATTAATAAGATTAATGCGTCCCCGGTTTAGGTTCAGTGGTTAGGACAGCAGACTACTGATCCTCCTTCAATATACCGCCAAAAAACTCCCAAAGTTGGCATCAGAGAGTCATAAGGGGTGTCATGTCACGGACAGGCGCGGGAGTGGTTTTAACAATGGGACTTCTTCCGGGTTTCCACTTTATTTAAACAAGTTAAACTCGACGTCGGTAATCTGTAGTCAAATAAGTGAAATACCTTTGAGTACGACGTTCAACCCCAAACAAACACCCTAAAGATTAACAAAAACGTTTAAAGCGTAAATTAAATAAAAACTTGCAGGATTGCTAACACTGCATCGTGTACAAAAGGGGATAAAGTGAGACAACTCTAGGTTTTCCTAAAAATATACTCTCTCTTTATATATTTTATTGTAGCGATTCTCCGAGTAACTGGAAATAGTTGCAATATAAAAGGTGATGTAGTTAATTTTTTAGGGAGTTTGAGTTGCACAGTTGACAGTACCACTCATGACCTGGGGTGTTTTTTTTTAAACCTCGCAGTTTCTATTTATCCCATTTAGCTTCTTTACACCAAACATTTCTTTTCACTTTAAAAATGTTACTATTTTTAGAATGATATTTCTATTTTTAGAACTGTACCGTGGAAGGGACATAATAAAATAATTATCTTTTTTTCACAGAGGGGCCCGTATCTGGGTAAATAAATGTCTTTACTTAATTGCGCTAACTCGTCGGATATTAATTTCCCTCGCTATAACACACAACGAGAACCCAGAACTAAGTCGGACAAAATTAATTCCCTCGTGTTAGTCAACCAATCAAACATAATTGTCTATCACTTTGACGATATGTTTCTTACCTATCAAATCTCTGATACGTTGGTTATCGCGGGGGTAAACAATTTAGAAGAAAAAACAAATTGTGTGTCTATATAAAATAAATTTTTTACCGCCATAAATGTTACAAGGGGGAAATAATTACCCGGAGATAGTGTCATGGTTATAGCCAATCATTCGACAGATTTTCTGAAAAATGTTTTCCCCCCGAGTTCACATATTTTAGTTAAGAAATTTTTTGGAGAGGGTGGCTTATTTTAAAATTTATTTTACCATGTCCCTTCCACGGTTCCATAGACTTTGAATGGTTCCCAGCAATGTTGTTTTTCAGACAACCAGTTAAAAGGCCGCGACCTTAAATGCCACAACTGCAGTCTGAAACTCCCAAATGACATGGACAGTGGATATTATATGAATTTGCAAGTAATTTATTTAAACTGTGAAATGTCCACCTTATAAAAACAGTCTGTGTCATTAATTACCAGAGTTCCTTATTTCTGCCACCGGAACCCCAGTCTTGTGTGCCATATATCCGAGGACAGTGAAGAGAGCAAATCCACAATACACAGCAGCCAAAAAGTCTGACACCGATACTATTACTGACGTACTGAAAGCAGACAAATTAAATCATCACTCACAAGATATCAGTCACACACTTGATATACTACCTCACACTAAATACCAGTAACACACAATGTGTCATACCTCACACTAGTAATCAGTAAAACACAAGATGCTATACCTCACACCAGATATCGGTCACACACATGGTAGCATGCTTAAGACTAGATATCGTACAATGTACAATACCTCACACCAGATATCTGTCACACACATGGTAGCATGCCTAAGACTAGATATCGCACAATGTACCATACCTCACACCAGATATCGGTCACACACATGGTAGCATTCCTAAGACTAGATATCGCACAATGTACCATACTTCACACCAGATATCGGTCACACATATGGTAGCATGCCTAAGACTAGATATCGCACAAGGTACCATAGCTCACACCAGATATCGGTCACACACATGATAGCATACTTCACACTAACTATTACACTGGTCAATTTCAAATATATGGTAATTTGTATCACAATCAGCAGTTTACTTCATAATTGGCACGATGTTTCACACTAGGTAGCAAGCCACATTCGATTTCACCACCTCCTATGTATGGAAGCCAGATGTGGACACTCTTGCTTTTGTTGTTTTCCCCTTCAGATGTGAAGCAAAAAAGCACGGACAAAACTATAAAACTGCCAAGTGTTTTATCACTTTTTACTTTCGTATTTTCGCCTCGCAGTTTCGCGGTTTCGTTTTGTCCTCTTGTAGTTTTGCGGTTTCGATATTTCGAAGATTCGCGATTTCGACCTTCAAGAAAAGGGCAAAAGTATGAGATTAGCGGCTATGTCTTCTGATGTCTACAGTACATCAAATGCAAAAAATCAAGGTCTTTGTTTGGCGCTTTCGTAGTTCGTGGCTTCGCGGTATTGTATTTTTTTTGTTTCGACGTTTCGCATTTTTGTCGTTTTACGGTTTCGTTTTTTCGCAGTTTCGACATTAAAGAGAAAGGGCAACAGTTTCAGTTTCTCAGTTTCTTACTCGAAAACAAAACCGCGAAGTTAATCTCGTACTCTTCCCCTTTTCTTGAATGTCGAAATAACGAAACTACGAAAGCGCAAAACTGCGGAAGTGTAAAACTGCGAGGCGAAACTACGAACCGCGAATGAAGAAACACTGAAAAGGTACCAGAGCCATAAAGAACACAGCAGTGGTACCCATAGCTAGACTGAACAAAAGAAAAAGTGTTTGGCGACAGTGTAGATTTAATTTTAGTTATTTTCATTAAGGGATTATGAACTTACCTGAAGACTCGGTCATGGAAGGAGTTATAGCTTCCTAGCGTCGTGATTGCCCCATACCCGACCCCAAGACTATAAAACCCAAATATGACGCCTTCTATCCATATCTGGAATCATCAAAACAGAAATGTACACTGATAGTGAGCTTTCACAAGTTTGGAGTATTGGTCAGTCAGTGGCTCTTCTATTGCAACGAATATCGCCACGTGGAGTTCCCTCTGTGTCCACACTGTCTCCTGACCGTTTTAACAGATCTTATCGGCTCCAAAACGTGAAGTTAGCTACGTTTTGAGTATGGTGATTTATTAAATACAACAGCAAACAAATTACGTCTTGGTTATTATAAACCGGTTAGTTGCATCATCCTTCTGTGGCAAAGGGCAACTGAATGTTATACCTGTGGTTCTTTGAGTCTGTCCCAATCCGGGTTAAGATAATAAATAACACCATCTAATGATCCGGGTAACGTGGCTCCCCGAATCAACAGAATCGTCAACAGGATAAACGGGACGGGAGCAGTGATATATACAGCCTGAAATAACAATGATGGAATATATCAACAAGACTTCGACAAGTAAAAATGTTATAATAAACAGGAAAGACGGGGGAAGTCGATAAGAGGCAGGGTGAGAGGGGAGCAGTGCTGTGCGGGGTGTTGGAGGGGAGGGGGGGGGGGGCAATGGTTTATTCTTGGTTGAGTTGAAATGTGGTCATTGTATACAAAACATGTCACAACACAGATAATTTGTGAAAATGATGGTTTAAACACTTACTATTCTAGAAGAGAAAATCCCTTTAAATAAACAAATGAAGACAATGGCCCAGGCTGCACAGACGCACAAAACCAGCTCCCATTTCAAAGTACCCATCTCCTCAAACCCACCAGACAAATTCAATACATTATATCTGGAAGCAAACATAGTTATTAAAAAATTAGTATGTGTAAATGTGTATTGAAATCGAGAAATAATTAGTTCTGAAATTTAGATTAAGAAATTGATTCACTCGATCGATTAATAAATAAGTAGAAAAACCTATTGAAGTATTTAGTGTTGTGGGTTTTAGAATCAGGCTTTTTTTGCAACTACTTAGAGAGGATATAGGCTAAGCTAGATGTGCTTTTTGTCGTGATGTTTAACTCCCGAACATGAAATTATGTTATATAATCCAGATTAAATTCGATATATCTGTTGAGCGATCGGCTGCTGATAATTGATTGAACCCAGATTGTTATCATTAGTATTTTTGAAAACTTAACATATGTAACACTTACGTCCAGAATTCGTCTGTGGCTAACATACTGGTCGAGTTGGAATTGTGTATTGCCAGTGTAGAGTTTGAAGTGCCTGAAGCTGATGCCAGTATCGAAGTGTTTTTATCTCCACCGAGAATAGGCACACACGAGTCAGTATTCCAAGGATTGTCACAAGTGGTCCAAGGCTGGATGGATTGAAAGGACATAGCACAGTAATACAAAGTCCATACCACCAAGGTGTTGTAGTAGATAGAAAATACGGTGGACAGTAGTACCATTGTAATTCCGATTCCTTAAAAGAAAACAAATGCCAGTACCTCGAATGTGTTCATCATAAAATAATGGGATATAAATACAACGATGCCGGGGTTGTGTCGTTGTCGTTAAGGACTGTTGACAGTCAGAAGTAAGACAAAACTCGTATGCCTTGAGTGAAATTTGCCCCAGTCATATGACTTTACTTCCAGGGGTGCTATTGACGTTAACCTGGAACCCCTCAGAACTCAGACAACTCAAACAATTACAAATATATTCATGAAGAAACAAGAAGACTTAGAGATGCTATGTACATAAAGAGAGAAATTCAGTCGCCAAATGACGCAATGCGCCAACTGCGAAATCCTGACTGAAATTATAAAAATTTCTGAAGAGATAAGCGAAGATAACAAAAGAAGAGACTCTACACCTGGGGGTTGACACAGAAGGAGAAAAAAAGACTAGTCCATAAGATAAAAGTGTTACAGGCAAAATGACAAGGAGAAATAGAAGGACTGAAGGGATGTCCAAGAAGAGACAATGCCATATTCCGTGACATCTCTTAGTCGGCATATTAGTCGTACAAAGGAATAAAAAAACTTGTTTGTGGAGACCCTAAAATCTGTTCCCACTGACACACCTTGGTTCATAGGCTAGGCCAAATTACACAGGATGGTAAAGCGAGACCCCTTATTTACACATTTTTCCAGCGGGACGAGATGGAAGTGGTTCAAACTGGCTACTTCAGGAAGGGCGAAAACGTAATAAATCATAGACCAACTTAAACTAGCAGCAGCGACCATGGATTGGTCAAGACATTACTAAGATGTCAGACAGGTTAAAACCGATAACACGCTGGATTGATTCCTTCCCCCTTCAATTCAAAATCTTTAGGTCGGAGCAAAAAAACAAATTCTTACCAATTTTATTTTGGAATATCAATTCTACAGATGAAATTAAAGATTACAATTTCGTTAAATATACACGAATGTTTAAAGCGATAGGATTTGGCGTAAGACCCTTATTATGGACTTCCGTTTTGTCACCTTGGAATATAGAGCTTAATAAAAAATGGTGTGTTGTCTTGTTTTATTTGTTCTGGTGCTGGAAATATGTTTTTGGTGGAGTATTTGGTATTGATGTGAAGTAATTGAGTGGAGGTTTCTGGTCAGTGTAATATTAGAGCCTAAATAGGTCACATTTGGTGTACATATCACCATTTGATGGAGGGGTGATTCGGTTGTTGCTTACATTCTGAAGGTAGCTTGACAACCCCTCTGACATTGCCGGCTCTCTGGCTAAAAATTTCAATCGTCATCCCCTGTCAAGATTTTAATGTTGAACTAAAAAAGGACAGAATAAGGTATGTGTCAGGTGTTTTCGCGCAACGAAAGTTTGGGAAGGAGCTGTGAAGCCAAACGTTAACATTACGGCTTATGGCAAATTAATAGCGGTCTTGCGCCAGATGTAGTTTCAGTGTGAATGAAGTCAGCTGTGTATTACACTGAAAGAAGTCACTAACCAATACAACTATTACATTGGCTTTGCCCCTTGTGTCTCATTAAAGCTAGACTGAATTAATAGCCAATATTTCAATGCCTATTTGAGACACGTCAGATGTTGGCAGATTCGACATAGAAACTTGGTTATTGCTAGCAGACGATCCTTCATAGGGACTTCAAAGTTGCTGCATGTTAAAGAGGACCATTCGGACTAATAAGGGTGCCTCGTTTTTTTTTCTTTCTTTTTCATATCGACCAAGATTGTTTTAAATGTTTACCGAAATATATATATTTGTCTTTTATATACACTTTCATAAGGTTTGACGCAAAAAGAAGTCCTCTAGATTCATTAAAAAAAATTATAACCCTTTTTCTGTTCAAGGGATATTCTACTAAATAAACAAAGATTTGTCTTGTAATAGAAATTACATTCTAAGAAATAAACCACAAAACATGCACTGTATAGTTTCTTAATATATTACTTCAATTCGCAATAAATGTCAAATTAACAACATTAACGGTGCTTTTTCAGAGGATCCATGCCTTACAACTGGAAACTATATAAATACATGATGTTTGTACCTAAATTCTGTAATCACAAATTTACTAATTAAAACATGACAATTGTTGATGAGCCTTTGCCTAAGAAAACTGTTGTACTACAGTATCATTTTTGTTCTTGGAATCATCCTTTCGTACAATGTGAAGAACATAAACGGTTGGAAGAAGAAAAGAGAGTTGAATCAATTAAGGGGAGGATACCGTGTTTTAACTGTTTCTCCAACATACATTGGTCTAATAATGTGATAAGGACAATAGATGTAACAAGGACTGTAATTGAATCATATGTATATGTCAGGAGAAAAGACCTTGTACATATACAAATTATTGGATGCTGATAAGATTCCCTCGTTACAGGAGATTGGTTGGTTGGTGTTTTAAGCCGCGCCTAAGGGTTGTTCACGTATATTACAGTCTGGTATGCTCAGGGTCTTGTAGTATGCATGTGCTTCGGTGAGTTATAGTATGCACAGGATCTTGTAGTATATATGGGTTTTGGTGAGATCTGGTATACTCAGGGTCTTGTATAGTATGTAAGGGTTTCGGTAAGTTATATAGTATGCTCAGGGTCTGTAGTATATATGGGTTTTGATGAGGTCGTGTATGCTCAGGGTCTTGTATAGTATGTATGGGTTTCGGTGAGTTATGGTATGCTCAGGGTCTTGTAGTATGTATGGGTTTCGGTGAGTTATGGTATGCTCGGGGTCTTGTAGTATATAGGGGTTTCGCTGAGGTATGGTATGCTCAGGGTCTTGTATTATGTATGGGTTTCGGTGAGTTATGGTATGCTCGGGGTCTTGTAGTATGTAGGGGTTTCGGTGAGTTATGGTATGCCCAGGATCTTGTATAGTATGTATGGGTTTCGTTGAGTTATGGTATGCTCAGGGTCTTGTAGTATATATGGGTTTAGGTGAGGTGTGGTATACTCAGGGTCTTGTACAGTATGTAAGGATTTTGTTGAGTTATGGTATGCTCAGGGTCGTGTAGTATGTATGGGTTTTGCTGAGGTGTGGTATACTCAGGGTCTTGCAGTATGTAAGGATTTCGGTGAGTTAAGGTATGCTCAGGGTCTTGTAGAATGTATGGGTTTTGCTGAGGTATGGTATACTCGGGGTGCTGGTAATATGAACTTATACCTCAAAGAGTTTAAAGTTGGAATTAGAGATCTATTTAAAGCTCCATGACACAAAGGTATTTGAACGCCAAAACTACTCTGTGTGCATATATATACAGTTTTAGTCCGAATTGTTACTGGAGTCAAGTTAAACAAACGTGTCGAACGAATTCCATAGAATGGCACTAACAAAATGAAAAGTTTCCTCACACAATTCAAAGATATAATCTGGTCGTTTTGGCAGCCATAAAGTGGTCAGAAATGTTTTTAAAACTGTGGAAATTGAATCATCGGGCTCGTTGGAGACGAGCTTCATTTTGTGTTATTTTGTCCTTATTTCAAAGATCTTAGAAAACTTATTATTATATTTAAAAAATCCCAATTTGTTCAAGCTGGCTTCGTTAATCTCAAATACTCAAAAAGGTATCTAAGAAAATTGGCCAACTATATACATTTAGGAAGCCTTCGGGTTACGTTAAAGGTGACAGCTCTCCCGGATGTTCGTGTGTACTGCTTTTTGTTTACTGTATGTCGCTACGGTAGGAACTTTTGTTACAATTTGTTTGGACGATGGGCGAGTATTTGCCCAAGTCAAATAAAGGCTTGAATTGAATGGAATGACAAGACAAGATAAGTACAAGACGATTACATCACAAAAGATTCGTATTGCCTCTTAGATCCGAGAGCACTAGGAGAACAGGCAGCTCTCTTCAACAGCCGCCCTGTGATTACGATAGTGACTGACTACAGTACCAGAACTATATATTTACTAAGGTAAGCAAAATTGTCTATCTCTCAATATTAACGAAGCATTGTTTAGATTTAATTATAGACAAGAATATTCAGATCTTCACAAATACATGCTAATGTCTATGGGTTCTTTGGCTATGACCAACTGTACGTGATATTATGGTCACCATAGAATAGCCTCTGCTTAATGCTTGCAAAATCCATCTGGGTAAGGTCTGTTCGCTGTCCTGTCTCCTGTGCCACAGTGGGACAATGTGTCTTTCTTTCACCTGGGATGAGTATGTAGAGGGATTTGAAACTCCGCTACCCTTCGAATCATCGAACCGTGAACGAGCTAGCCGAGAAACGCATTCATGGTTCGATGATTCGAAGGGTAGCGGAGTTTCAAAATCCCTCTACATACTCATCCCAGCTTACACCAATCCGTTTCAACCGTGCTCTCTACATTTGTTATATCAATTAAAACTGAAAAACGACAATGCACAAATCGCTAACCTTATTATAAATACAACCACATTTAACAATCCTAGTTAGTAATGATAATAATAACTTTATTAATTCTGGGTAGCACAATTAGCCAAAGGGTTAGTTTCTAACGACCTTTCAATTTGTGGAGACTAGTTAACAGAAATCGTGAAACATGTCCGCTGTCTTCATTGCAGGAGATCATGTTGGTTCTTAAACAGCAAGTCACATCCAATCAACGTGCAACCTTAACCAATCAAGAAAGTGCTGTGTCTAAACAGGATAACAAGATATATCCTGTTCAAGTTCAACATGATTTTGTTTGTGGCATTAACAACCTATAAGGAAGTAAATGTATTTAATGTAGGGTACTCCGCGTCAACCCTTTTTCTGATATTCTTATGCAACAATTTTATGACGTTTACCCATCCGCCCCTCTTTTACTAGCTTAGACCACAGATATAAATGCTTTATAGAGTAAAATTCCTTACTGTGAAAACAACAGTTAAATTTTTGTCTTCTTTTTGGAGATAGCTTTGTTTATTAAATCGCTCAGATTAAAAAAATCAGCATCTCTAGTTCCAAACCCCGGATGTAAAATGTTAACATAAATGGTTGATACTGCGCTGATACTGGGATAATTATGCCCTCTGCCCAACAGGGTGGGAATTCTCCGGATGTGAATATCTTATTGAACTGATGAACCAGCAATGGGGTCGACAATTAAATCACTGAAATCTATGAATACTTCGTTTAAAAGCCCAGCAAATCCAAGACAAAATGCATAATCTGTCGTCATATATACGTAGCTCTCAAATGGTGGTTCTTTGGCTACCTTCACTACTTTAGAGTTTATCTCAGTTCTACATAACGGTAATACAATACCGGCATGTTTTATGAAAGAACTCTCTCAAATGGTGGTTCCTTAACTACCTGAACTACAGCATCTGTGTGTCTTTTTCTCCTTTGTGACAGATTGCAAATGCATTTATAAACGTAAATTAGAGAAGTTAACAAAGAATGCACAATATGTGAAAAATGTTTACGGAAGTGGTTAAAACACGAAAAGCGATTGGCTAAGTGAATATGTGACGGTTAAACATCTACATTAACCACAGATAAGACAAATTGCTTGAAGCACAGAGAGGTGTAATTACCGTATACCTCAGTTTGTAATATTTCTATACATTACAAACAAAGGAAGTGCTAGGGTATATTAGTAAAAGGTTGGACAAAACGTTAGCCGTTCTTTTTGTTCATTTTTATCGTCTTTAGTTTGTTAATTAAAAATTAATCCATTTCACAGGTACCCTATATTATTTTTATATCATGCATAGGATATATGTCATTATTTATTCCAAAATATATAAACGCTTAGCTAATGGTAATACGACCATTTTCTTTGGCAGACGTTTACTCAAGGCACGTATATGTAGTGAGTAATATCGACACATATTAGAGTGAACAGATTCAGTCAGCAAAGAAAAGTGAGTATTTTTTCAAAATTGACTTTGCTTATGGATTCATTTATTTATTTAATAACTTATTGATTTATTATTATTTTTTTTATTAATTTATGTATTTCTTTATGTAAGGATTGAATGATTCATTGATAAATTTATTTATCGATATTTTCTTATTCGTTTATTGATTGATTTATTAATTTATCAATCTCTTGATTTATTTTATTTCAGTTTATTTGTGTGTTAATTTTTTATTATACAAACTGCATTTAACTATCATTCTAATTTAGATGACGTCCCTCGTGTGGGCTCTATGCCTGTCTGGAATTGTTTTGTGTATTCCCTCGAGTGTTGGGTAAGTTTCTTTTTATATATTGGGTGGAAAGACTTGGTATGGATAACTTTTTCGTTCCTTGAAATCTACGTTCTATCTCATTCCAGATATCATTTTCAGGTATGAAATACTTTGTTAAGATAAACAGTGTTAAGAAACAAGTGCAGTCCGTCGCAGGCCTCTGTGACTACACCACAAATAAGTGTTTTAAATATTGCAATGCCAAACTTGTTAGAGATAATGGTTAGATGCCGAGTTCTGTATCTCTGATCGTCTATCATATCATGTAGCCTTAGAGATACAGAGTTTGAACGCTCCTAATCGTGTAAT
>JAQQZZ010021583.1:0-11122 GCA_030265115.1 Mopalia vespertina | reverse complement strand
TATACCGCTGTTAGTCGCTGGCAAAGACCGCACAATTTACGCCGTTTTAGCGAATATCACTACATTCAAAATGGTCCTGGTTTTTTGTCAAGCGGGCTGTACGTAAGTCATGGAGGTAAGACGGCTTCCAGTTTTAATCAAATGCCCATATAGCACTACATGTCAAATCTAATCACATCTCGTCAACTCTCGCGAGAGTCCACTTCGCGCAAAGCATCACGGGAAGACACCCACACCACCCAATGACAGCCCTAGGGTCAACCCTTCCCCAGTCGGATCCATCCCCTTTCCACTACATGATAAGTATCAACCCTTTTATATGATGTAATAGCAAAAGCTTGCTCAAATGCCCGGATGTCCATCGCAGCACAGCGCCATCTACATTTTTTACCCATCCCCTCCCCACTACATGATAAGTCACAGTCCTTACTTAAGATGTAATAGCAAATGCTAGCTCAAATGAACGGATGTACATCGCAGCACAGCGCCATCTATAACTTTTACCCATCCCCATTCCCACTACGTGATAAGTAACATACGGGCATTTTTCTGAATGACGACTTGTTCAATAATTTTATACCTGACTCTTCCAGATGCACTTGTGGCTCAATTTCCGAAACAGCAGATCATTGTTTACTACATTGTCCTTATTTTTCCAACCAACGGCAAAGAATGTTTGAAAAAATGCGGTTTAGTGGGTACTCGGGTGAAATATATACTACTATACCTCTGTACAGCAGTTGTGCGCTCGGGTGCCTACTAAACAGCGAAATAACATGTGCAGTTTGTTCATTTATTCCTGTCTCTAAACGATTTGCATAGTACATCGGAAAACAGAGCACCTGAGACAGGTTGACTCAAGCTGGGTCGGACTGGTCATTCGTGTTTTTTCGCCACTGTATTATATATATATTATTACTTTTACTTTTTTATTATCACTATTTATAAATGTTTCTGTTTTCTTTGTTTAAATATATTAAATTTATATTATTATTTATATGTATGTGTATGTATGTATGTATGTATGTATACTCTTTATTTATATTATTACTCTTATTTATTTATTTATTGTTTTCATTTTGCAGATCCGGCAAAAAAAACTGTACATCAATATCAAAAAATTAATTGTATGATGTGTGTACACAATATAAGTATATCGCTTAATGTGTATGTTACTATAATAAAGTTTAAAAAAAATCAAGTAACAACCCCTCCCTATGATATAATAGAAAATGCGAGCTCAAATGCCCGGATGTACGTCGCAGCACAGCGCCATTTATAAGTTTTACCCATCCCCCCTTCCTACTACATGATAAGTAACAACCCTTATGATGTAATAGCAAATGGTAGCCCAAATGCCCGGATGTACATCGCACCACAGCGCTATCTATAATTTTCAACTCGCCTCACACGCAGTAAATCGCATTCCGTATTAAAAAGTTGCACCTCGATTGTTTTAAAAACCACACCACGTGAAAGCCCGTCTTCGCTTTTCCTAACAACATACTTCCCCCAACACTCTACCTAACCCAGGCCCCGACCAACCCCCGAATCCTAACACAACGAAGCACAACTTAGACTTGCTTTCGAGTCAGCTCCTTGACCATGTCACGTGACCTAATTCTAAAAATAGAACAAGCGCACGACAAAAACAGTCACCCTGCTGTTTTCATGGCATCAGTCACGCCCTGGTGTCTGCCATTTTTTTTAAGTATTCGAGGCTGCCCGTTCACAATCACTCAAACGACTTGTTATCAGGACTCAAAAGTACAACGGTCAGTGCCAAATGATAATGACCCACCTAAGGTAGCGAGTCAACCAAAAATAAAATGACATGAATACATCGTTTTTATTATTATCTCGATGAAAACAGACGCTGTTCAACTCACCTCACACGCATGTTGACAGTAAATCTTATTCCTTATTAAAAAGATGCACCTCTATCGCTTTTAAAACCACACCACGTGAAAGCCCGTCTTCGTTTTTCCTGAAAAAAACATCTCAACCCAACAGTTTACTCAACTCAGGTCCCGACCAGCCTCCGAATTCTAACACAGCGAAACACAACTCAGATTTGTTTTCGAGCCAATGGGTCAACAAGTTTCTCACACGTCCGCGCTTACTGTATATACAGAGATGACCAAGCCACACTCGATCGTTCGTACCAACCCATCGCTTGCCTGCTACCAACCTACTATCAAGCTGCTGTCTGACTGACAGCTACCCACCTCGCTGTCTGACTGTTTACCAAGATGAGCGAGCGTGAGTAATTTGCACCTCTCCCTCCTCTTCAGAAAAGGACCGTTGAAGTAAAGACGGTTGAAGAGTGCTGGGCGTCCTCTTGGCTGGTGGATTCTGCCATACAATTATTCACTACTTCTATCAAAGGAGACCATCTAGCTCTGCCTTGTCTTGCTGGATTCTGCCGGAAAATTCTTCACTACATCTATCGTGGGATTCAGCTGACGAGTTCTGTACTACCACAGCGCCCTCTATAATTTTCATATTGTACTACTGAATAACGTATCTTTCTTCTTTGTCAGTAGTCCGGGGGCATCCCGGGCAGCCGACACACTTGTCATGCACGCCATTGATCCCTCACGACGCCATCACGCTCAACGTGTGACTTCATGTCACGAACGCTGATCTCATCTGCTTCTTAGTACTTCATAACGTACATTTCTTCTTTGTATTTAAAAAATATTACTACCTAAATAGTAAAGAGGAATCAAAATGACACGTATTGACAAACTATGTGGTTGGTTTTTCGTTGGTGAGGGAGAAGGAAATATAAGCTGTAGTTGACAAGCGACAAACAGACTAATCCAATTATCTGATGTGTAGGTTGACATAGGATAGTCTAGTCTAGTCTTGGAGTTTTCTGTACCGTATTTATAGTTTGTTGGCCTACCAGGAAGTTAGTATCTCTATTAAAGAAACTTGATATATTTTTAATTAGGGTGAATCGGTTCTCTACCTTGTATATGTGCGAATGCTTGGTTGTGAATTTTATAAGGTATATAGTACTGAACGCAAGACCAGTACATTCCCAATCGAATAAGGCGAAAAGCACAAACGACCATTCCGTTCCGGCAACCATCAACATGCTTGCCAATAGAAAGATCAACGAAATAACATTTTTTATTTTTGTATACGGGCTTTTTGGTATGCTAGCAATAAATGCCCGAAGTGAAGCGCCTTCTTACGATGGAACTTTGGGCAGCTCTCGCAATTTACTTGCCAGCCCTGTAAGTGCGAACAACGGGAAATTAAAGATTCACCCAATTAGTAGTAAGTATGTCTTTTTTTAAATTGTTGAAGGCAGAAGAGAGTTTTCTTTGACAAACAGACTATTAATTGGTATACAGTGTAACGAAATTGTTATTTAAGAACGTTCTTCAGTGAAGCAGTAAAAAAACTCCGAAAAGACGCATCATTTTGACGCATTTTGTAACCATCAAGTACCATCTAGTTTTTCAACGCCGACTGGGAACTTTGAGATAAAGCCGCGCCATCACTGTCTTACCAGAAAGTCAGAGGGGGATCTAATTTGTATAAAAAATCTGAAAATGTGTAATGAAGGTCAACATAAAATTAAACATTTTTTTTCATTTCAGAATGGTTAAACTTGTTTATATCTTTATAATTTGTTTGATTGGGGTGACACTTGTATCTTTAGTAGGAAATGAATTGATCTACAGCTGAAATACATCATAGCATATTCCCGTTGTATTTATACAGCTGTTATTCGCTGAAGACGACCGCACAATTTACGCCGTTTTAGCAAATATCACTACATTCAAAATGGTCCTGGTTTTTTGTCAAGCGGGCTGTGCGTAAATCATGGAGGTAAGACGGCTTCCAGTTTTAATCAAATGATTTTGACGTTCTCACTATTTCGACTTTAATTAAGTCATCCTAATGAGGCAATGTAATATACAAAGGAATATAAATACTTGTACGAAAGAGGATTTCCGATATATGCCTGTAATCCCACTGAAGAGTTTAACATAAAAAAACGATAACTTCATTTTGACTCAATATTTCAGCATTTGTTGTGCCATCATAATGATTAGTGTCAATATTGAGTCAAAATGAAATTATCGTTTTTCGGAATAACACGGCTTGTGTATTATTTCATATATATATATATATTGAATTATAGAAGAGGGGAAAATGTGCTTGCCTCCCCGGGATACGATAGCGGCACCCTTGTGTTACAGGCCCAACACTCTACCGACTGAGCGACAGAGGCTCACCCAGGGAAGACGGCGATTTTCTCTTTACCTAAAGGACGGCTCGACACAGGGAGTCTAAATTAGCATCTTTTTGATCTAGATATTACTCCGAAATGGTTTTTGCTTAAGTAAATCCGAAAGCCTGGTGCTGGCATATATATATTTTGAAAAAATAAAGAGAGAAAAATTTGCTTGCCTCCACCGGGATTCGAACCCGGGAACTTTGGGTTACAGGCCCAACACTCTACCACATATATATACCCAAAGGTCCTGGGTTCGAATCCCGGTGGGGGCAAGCAAATTTGTCTCTCTTCATTTATTAAAAATATATATTTGTTTTTTTTCCTTTTTACATTGCATTACCTCCTGATGATGACCTAATAACAGTATAAATATCGCGAACGTCAAAATGCATCTTTTCGGTGCTATTATGTTAAGCAGTTCAGTGGATCAACTAGATTGTAGTAGTTTGAACTCTCTGACCTTCGCAGTCGGATTTAAAGGAGAAGGTACGCGATTTCATATTGGGTTTTGGTCGGTTTTGAATACTATTTTAGTAACATCACAGCCCTCAGATTAAAAAACTCATTAATATTAAGCCAGTAATTAAAACTTTACAAACCGGAAGTGACGTACGCGGGGCAAGTGACACAATAATAACACCATTCCATATGCTTTAGCTACGCTATACCTACCATATCCGAGTCAATTTCGTCTCTGAATTTTTCTATCAGGCAGAACTATTACCGTACAGGTTTGTACCATATTATTCTAAAGAAGAACTAAAAGCCAGGAAGAAAGATATAAGTAAAAAATCGATAGAAAAATTATTTGACCTAAAAAACAAGATTTAATTCTTATCTAAGATTCTCCATTGCACATATTTATTAATTTGTCTACTATTGTTATATATTAATGGTATCCTATTTTTTTTTCAGCCCAACGATTTGTGGGAACGCACGCGTTAGGGGCAACTTTTTTCCAGCAACTCCTGTGCAAACTTTGTCGAGTTATTCAGACATATATACCAGCATTGTCGTGTGGCCGATACTGCCGCTAGATGTGCTAAGAGTTATGGCCCTTGGATCGGAAACCTACAAGTAAACTCTCCGTTCAGTGGCCGGATAGCAATATAAACACAATATGGGGCCCTTGTAATTCAGATGTTTTCACCTGAAACTCTACAACTAAATTTTAAAGTATATTTGTTAATGCACAAATGCAAAAATGTGAACGCATTTATCCGCTGGGGACCTTTGGTGCATGTAGACGGCACTGTGATGACTGACACACGGAATCCTGTCGTGAGAATCTATCCCACATACGTAAGACTAGCTATAGAGCCAAAGTCAACTTTAACTATCAGTTGAAATGTTTAAATTTAAAAAGCTAACCATGAAGCTGTTCATTCATAAGGACGACATATTCGTTTACTAATTTTAAGAGAAACCATTTGGTTTTGATTTGTACAAGCATGATTCAGCAGCGCGGTCGGAGAGAGTTCTCAAGTGTATGTGTGTGGGGAGAGATGGGGGTGGGGGCGAGGGTCAATTGGGCCACATAAGCCCCAAAAACCCCGATGGGTGTAGACACTCTCCAGCGTGTTTTAAGCAATTAGGGTAAAACACACGCCATTATTTCTATATATCATCATCCACTAGTGTGCAACTTTTAAGTTTAGTTCATTTCTTTGAACTCCAATTTCCGTTTATTTTTTACAAATAAAATTTATTATTTGGACGCAATGGCATGCCCCAAAAGAGTGTGGCGCACCTTGACATACAATCAACTACGGAATAACCGTTTATTATATACTAATGTTGGCTAAATGAGATTCACAGACAAAGATAATCCTTTAACGTTTAAAGTTTGATCCGTTTTTTATTCTGTTCTTGCAACACGGATTGGGAAATGTATTTGAAGCAGGTCTAAACCTAGCTAGCGAAACATAACTTAATAGGCCTTTTTATGACCGGATTTGTTTTAATCCTTTCAACAGTGGGTGGGCCAAAAGATATCCTGACCACCTTGTGGAAGAGGAGGGGCCTGGTCCGACCCGGGGCCCAATGTTCCCACGTCAGCGAGTTTGTTGCTAACAGTGCATGCGTAATGCATTTGTCTTTCAATGTATATATAGTATGTTTCGTCATCTTGTTCTCAAAAAGCATGTCATGTATATAGTATATTTTTTGTTTGAAATTATTTGTCTTCGTGTTTGATGACAAGATGAAAACATATCAGTTTTCGGGCAATTATATTTTCTGTAGCTCCTGCAAGCTCCTCCGTTGGCTCGTTTTTTCTTTGTGGTTAATAACACAGCTATTTCATCCTAAAATATTGTTCCAGTCTTTAAAACTAGAAGAGAATAAAATGTTGACTGTACGTATATCCGTGAAAATTATACGTACTGTTAATAGCTTCTGCTACTGTGACATTAAAACAAAGTAAATTACACTTTGTGATAGACAGAGCCTTAGAAATGTCAGTTGAGCGCAATTTATTCCTACTTTAGTACCGTACGTCGTCTACTTCGAGAAATTAAGAGTCATCGGTTTTTTTTAAAGTAAAGGGTTCGGATTCCATGGGCTAATATTGCCTAACGTAGAGGAACGTTATCGTTGTCACTATCTTCTTCCGCATAAATTACATCCAGGCAAGTCCGCAATTGGTCGTGCATGTAATTATGGGTTTCATGCAGAGTTGAGTTATAGATGATTTCTGGTGCCAAAAGGGTAGTATTAAATGTAAATGTAAGGCTGTGAAAAATACGTCAAGCAAACACTTATCTTGGGCATATATTTGCCGATAAAAGAGATGAACAAAAGAGGAAACTATGCATTAGATCAAACTGTCTTCTTCAGAAATTTAAAGCCTGTTCACAAAATGTCAAGTTGTACCTATTTAAAATGTTTCTTGGTAATTTATATTGCTGCCATTTGTGGTTTAATTATACTAAGCAAGCATATAAGGCTATTGAAGTGTTATACAACAACTCCTTTAGAAGACTACCGAGTTACAGACGGGATTGTAGTGCTTCATGGATGTTCACCATTAATAATGTGAAATCCTTTCAAGAGATTATTCGGAAGTCAGTTGTGTCCTTTAGATCTAGATTGGCCAATTGTGAAAGTTCTGTACTTAATGTAATATTACAGAGTGACGCTATACATAGATCTCCACTTCATAACCATTGGTATAAACTGTTATATACGGTGTATCAATTGTAATCTATGACATGACCGGACATGTTTTTTTGTTTTTTGTATCTTTTTCATAAATCCACACTGTGACATCTAAATGTTTGTATATGGACTTTAGTCTGAAATAAAATTATTATTATTATTATTATTATTATATCAGCTATTTGTGTGAATTAAGTGCCGATTGTGACATTGTGATTTACATATGTGAAATAATATTTATCATACATATGTTGAAAATTATTTAACTTATGTGAAAAACAATTCCACATAAGTGAAAAAGAATTCGACATATGTAAAATAAACGTTTCAAAAAAGATATACTTTGAAAAGGTATATTCACACACAGTAAAACAATCGAGACTTCCTTACCTGTATTAAAAGGCCTGGTTTCAGCAAGTCTATGACAACAAATGCAACCTGATATAACACTGATATTAAAGCACCTCGTGTATCTATCGTGTTGTCAAACAACTGACAGTAATAAAAATTATCAAGTGCTAGGTATATATATAACAACATAAAAGATGCCTTTTAGAAATATAAGATGCCTTATATATTACAGATTGTTGCAGTCACTTCTCAGAAACGAAAGTAAAGTGTAGGCATATACTAATATCAATGCGTAAAGCAGCCTAGCCCCGACTGAATACGAGGTAAAGGTCTAACCCTTTGAATGAGTCTATACATTGTACAAGCACCCATTTTCTCGTTCTGTATAAAAAAAATGGGCGAGATTTTTTTAAAAGTTCATGGGTGTCTGCCTTTCAAACGAAACACTGTTTGCCTTATTCAAAGAGAATCGTATATTGGCTAATGTATTTAAAAGTGTTTAATGTGTCAATTCAATTCAATTCTGTATTTCGCTCTGGCCACACCTAGGTGATCATAAGTACGTTAATACACTAATACATATACAATCGTATATAATATATATCCAGTGTGCGGGAAAGTGTACACAGCTTGTAGATCGTTCATATTGTGCACAATAATTGATCAACAAAAATGTTTACATACAGAATATTATGAAAGTTTAAACTGTCTAAACACATGCGATACAAATATACTTAATTTCTTTAGAGTGCTAAAGTTGAGGCTATTAAATAAATAATGAGTTTTTAAATCATCACGACCGTTTGAACCATGGCGAACATTGAGATACTTCAATGTCATTTTTGGAGATAAAGACATATAAATAAATAATGGAGCTCATCGCCAACTGGATTTAAGCGTATTAGTTTCTCACATCGCCCTTTTTCCATTGGTAGTCGATGATTCATGGTTCGAAACTCAAGTAATTGTCTATAAATCTTATATGGAAGCTTTAAAATGTAGCTTTCGATGCACAATTTAACAAAAAATATAAAACGTTTTGTATGTGTCAGACTCTTAAAGAATTAGTCGATAAGACCAAACTGTACAGTACAGCACATCGTTTATGCAAATGGGGCAAACAGATGACCATATTGACAAAATATCAGTTTATATAAATACAGATTTATTTAGGAACTGAAGGAAAAGGAAGATTGAGAAAGTTATATGTGAAAAACAACCCGAATACGGGAGTTTCGAGTATGACGTTACAATAACAGAGTAACGTCCATTTGCAAAATGACGTTGCCACTTTGTCGTAAGGTAGAGCAGCCTGCATATACTTAAATGCGGATTGGCAGTTTTCATTAAAATGAAATTAGGTAACAAGTACTGGCGAGTGTAAGTTGATTTCTATTTTAATTTAATTATCGAAGTAAATGTTTTTTCTATTTGTGTGCGAATAAAACACCTATAGATGTATCGTAATACGCTAAATAAGGCTACATTGTATGATAGACTTTTACAGATACAGAACTCGGCATCTATGGCACTAGCTAGGTTTCGCAGCTATATTCATTCGTATCTCACTCATTACAACTAAGCGGCCCGCGGCCGTGGCTTAGAGGTAGCGTGTGCGCTTACTAATCCTACTTTATATATGATGACTGGAGGGAGCTTCCTGTTGCCATGTTGCTGTCGCAAATAGGGAGCAACATAGTTTCCTTCTCCCCATGCCGTCATGTGAGTGAAATAACATTGAGGGCGGTGTTCAACCCAAATCAAACAAACAAACATCACCATCATAAAATTTGTTTGTTTGTTGAGGTAAAGCGATGTATTAACAGTAGTCTTACTCATTTATGACGATGTGCCAGCCCAATGGGTAAAAGAAACCACCTTCGACGCCACTGGCAACAAAGACAAGACAGGACAATCACAAGACTTACTACAAAGACATCACAAACAGATCGCCTGCATTTTACCCCTAAGCTCTGAGAGCATCAGTGTAACAGGGGAGCAAACAGTTAAATTACCACAGTAACACAACAATAAAATGTGTGTTGCTCTGTTGGAAAATTATTGCCCATCCACTGCTGATTAAACTCAGAACGAGCAGCCCTGAATACAACTTCAGGTCAAAACTGCCAGAAGATGGATTAGTAGACCTATTACTCAACAGAAATTGGTCTACAGTCAGAGAAAAGAATAGGCTCATTGGATTGGACGATTTCGTTGAGCACGCAATAACTGCTCAAAAGAAATAAATACTGACAGAAAATATATCCGACGACTGGAATTCTCGTTTGGAAATTTGGATTTCCAATATGGCGACGTCTATTGATTGCCAATAGGCGCATTCGACTAGACGTTTTCGTTAAGCATGGGGAAGCCGTTGTCTACGAATTCTGTTCGACCCGTACATTCGTGAAGTTTCGTTGAGTCCAGTCATGTTTTCTGAACACGTGCACGATGTAACGTGGAGAAATCGAAGAATTTCGTACCCTGCGAAACTCCACGAATGTACTGGTTCTGGGAAGTTTAATGAAAGAGTAAATAAATAAAGAATAATAAGTGGAAAATATGTTTTCAGTTGACAGTTTTAATTATCTTCCACATACTCAGAGTATGGTCTATAACAGTTCAATAGCCAGCCTACACACGACTGATAACGTACTGGACTTAGTTTGGGCTAACTTTGAGACTGTAAGTATGAGTGTATGTGAGAAAGCCGCGAAGTCCCGGCATGAAGCAATCTATGGGGGATTTCACTGTGCCCGATATTACAGTATGTAACGGTGTGAATAGAGACCTATACAACTAAAGTCCCGGCATGAAGCAATCTGTGAGGATTTCACTGTGCCCAATATTACAGTATGTAACGGTGTGAATAGAGACCTATACAACTTCAGAAAAGCAGACTTCGTGGACCTGAAACGTCTATTGTCGCTTTTCTGATGGTCTTTGCTGGATGGCATTCATGACATTAACGAGTGTGCAGAGTTTTTCTATGATGTTTTATATAATGTTTTAAGTGAGTGTGTACCGACGGTAAAGGTTCGAAACAAACGATTTCCGCCTTGGTATGATACTGACCTTATCTGTATGTATAAAGATAAACTGAAAGCTCATAGAAAATCTAAACGAACCAAACACCCTGATGATCTTTTTAAGTTTTTTAAGATCTGCGTTCAACGTTTAAATCTTTACAAGAAATAAAATAGGCAGATTATACTGATTCAGATTTACAAAGGGTAAAAAATGACAGAAAACGTTTTTGGTCTTATGTAAAAGGTTATTCTAATCCAATTTAGTTTGTATCTGCAATCTGATTGGCTGTTGGGTTAATTTTGGGACCGTAAAACCTAGGAT